>LKTO01000058.1:0-155382 GCA_001399465.1 Hymenoscyphus scutula
ATCTACTCTAACAAGCTTAGTAAGCTACCTAAAATCTCGAACCGAGATTAGGGCAAAATCTGAAGCTGGCCCCGGAGCTTGCGGAGGGCCGACAGCGAGGATTTTAGCGGAGCGGCCCTAATCTCGTATTAAATAATTAACGTATCGAACTTTATAAGTATACTAGACGTTAGAATAGTAAGGTATAGATTAACGCGTACGAGCCTACAAGTACCGACTTGCTTATAGAATTACTAAGTCCCATCTAAACTCTCTACTGGACAATGTTGGTGCTTTCAGCTGCAGCTCCGTCAACTTTACGAGCTACGGCAAGTGCAACAACAAGGTTCAATCTTGTTCGGTACCATCCAACATTTTACCGCTGGTGAATATCAACTGCTGGAACAGACATTTTGTGTGCTTGTCGGACCAACAGTATTTACAAATTACAAGGATGGTTCTGCAAACATTTTCAAACTGGATCGAAGATTTCCAAATAAAACCTCTGCAAACTTCACCCATCAGACCGGCGCTCAATAGACAGCTCGGCAACTGCAGTGTCAATCCAGGGGAAGGTTTATTGTTGGAAGTCGTGTTGATGTCACGATTTTTAGTCAAGACGAGAGAGATAGTCGAACTATTTCGCCAGAGGACTCAGCGGCTCGAGGAGTTTACGAAAGGAAATGAGGTGGTAGTTGAATATCTATACTAGGTAGCGATATTAAACCTTGACGCTTGTGAGCGGAAGAGAACGGATATCAAACAGAAATATGTCTCTGACGACCACAAGGAGGATCTTAGTAAGAAAATAGAGATCTCAGAACAGAGTACAGGAAATAATGCGGTGTATTAAAATCATGGAGCGAGCTTAACTCTTTTCTTACTCATGTAGTGAATTTTTTTTCTTTCCTTAAAACTTGTAGTTCACGTTTACTAAATCGGTCTCTGTGGGTTTGATTATAGTCATCTTGACGCATGTGGCTTTTCAAACATGCTGAAAGAAGCTTTCAGTATGGCCAGTACCTTTGCCTGGCAATTGGAAATCAAGTCTTGCGTCTGGGCAATAAACCTCTGCTCATGTTTTAGTGTAATTTGGCGGGTAAGAGATAGCTTCGGCAATGCATGAGCCAACTGGCAATCTTCGGTTTTCTCGCTTATGAAACCAGTGTATCTATTTCAATTGCAAATGCGTAGATATATGCTGGATTGACAAGTGGAGTTTTGGTTGACCTGTGAATAAGCCCACTTTCCAAGCATAGCTGTCCTTGGTGGCTATCAATCGGTTGTGACTTCCTCGTCAACCACCGTTTTCTTCATGCTTTTCCACTGCAAGCCCAAAGCACACAAAACACCAACACATCCAAAAGATGCCGTGATCAAAAAGGTTCTTGTAATAGCAGTACTGTATACCGGCACAACTTTCTCCAGTTGCGAAGGCGAATAGACAGTGGCCAAACGCGAAGCCCCAGTATATGAAAGACCTCGTACATCGAAACCTGGGAGCGCAACACCGACCCCTTCAGCTAATGCATTCCCAAAGATAGGTTGAGCGGTAGCAACTGCAATTGATGACCATAACATTTGAAAGAGATTAATAAGTGAAACCCCCAGTGGGATGTCCTCGGTTGAAAGAACGGTCTGAATAACAAGCACACTAGGGGGAACACCAGATCCTGCACCA
Source organism: Hymenoscyphus scutula (assembly GCA_001399465.1). Taxonomy (NCBI): domain Eukaryota; kingdom Fungi; phylum Ascomycota; class Leotiomycetes; order Helotiales; family Helotiaceae; genus Hymenoscyphus; species Hymenoscyphus scutula. The sequence continues at coordinate 1,661 of LKTO01000058.1, forward strand.
AGACCATGAAGAACCGGGTAACCAATCCACTGTGAACTAGCGGAGTTGACATTGAATGCCGACAGTAGTCCCCCACCTTTCGCTGAAAATACAGCCCCAAAAATCAGAGCGGGGTTGTAATATCCGATTCCCTGAGTGAATCCACCAGAGATTACACACATGACCACGAAAGCGACAATCATTGGGCAGATCATGACTCCAGATCGCAGTGCTGATGCATCTTTGACAGCCTGGAACCAGACTGGCAGGTAGGTGATTTGAATAAACAAGCCAGAGGAAATGAAGCTGTTGAAGATTGTAGCCAGGAAAACGTTTCTATTGCGCACAATGGTTTTCGGGAAAGAGCGCTGACTGGGAACGTAGAATTGTAGTGCAAGAAACCCAATGATGACAAGTCCTGAAACAACAAACAGTACTATGACTCTTGCGCTTCCCCAAGGATATTTGGTGCCTCCAAGTTGAAGCGCCAGAATGAAGCAAACCAGAGAGGTGCTCAATATAAGAGTTCCAGGCATATCAAACCGCTTAGCTTTGTTTCTCCAGCTCAATTGCTGAGTAGGCTCATCTAGCGGAGTTCGTACGAACAAGGAAACCCCTGTGATTATGAGAGCCACCAGTGGAAGATTGATCCCAAAACACCATCTCCAAGTTGCTTTATCAGTCAAGGCACCACCGATAAATGGTCCAGCAACCGATGCAAGACCCACTGAACTGAATATGAGCCCACTTAAACCAGGACTTTTTTCAAGCGGGCAGGACGCTGCTAGGACAAGAACGTTCCCAGCAAAAATGCCAGCAGCACCACAACCTGCAATAGCTCGACCGACAATCAGGGATATAGAGGTTGGAGAAAGAGTACAGACGAGGGATCCAATGCCGAAAACAAGAAGAGCGCAGATGTAGACGTGCTTAATGGAGAAAAGACCATAAAGGCGACCGTAGACGAGTTGAAAAGTGGCAGAGGTCAAGCTATAGGAATGGGTTAGATTCTGTTATCTCTACTACTAGTTTGAGGGGAGGGTTGGATTCTTACAGGTATGCAGATGTCCACCAAGCTATATCACCAAGCGCTTGAAAATCGGTTGATATCTTTGGGACTGCTGTAGCTACGATGGTTTGATCCTAAGAAATTAGAAAATTTCAAGGACAGAGACTGAAGGTACTTACCAGACCACATAAGAAGCCTGCATTGCATAACATGAAGACGATGAGCCCAAGCTTGAATTGGGTTGGGTACTCCAGTTCAGTACGCTCAACATGAGTCTCTTGTTTTGTGTGGTTCGTTGTGGCGTCATTCGGTGTCGCTGCTTGCTCTTCTTTCAAGTCTTCCTCCATTGAAGCCATGACGGTAAGATGGATGGCTGTCAATTTTGTGAAATTTCTCAGGGGGAAAGAAATCGTCGATGAATGTATGAAAATCATAAATTGACAGCTGAGTTGAATTGTTTTGCCTTAGAGGGGTCGGTTCTAATGACAGTGGCTAAGCGGGGGATAAACGGGATATAACATGCAGGAAGACAAAATTCGGCGCATATTTCAGTCAAGCATGCTAAACAATTCACGTTGTTAAATCTTATCATTGATCTAAGTGACAACCCAAGTTTGTGAACAGCCATGTAGTTTTCTTGACTCCAAAATGAGTAGATTAAGTGTTGATGGACAATTTTTCTGAGGATTGTATTCAGACTTTTGGTATTTCGCATATGGATCTAATCTTAATACATATGTTTTTGTTGGAAGGCGAGGTATTAAACCCAAACATTTTGAAATCTCTTTTATTTCTGATCACGAGCTTTGCTTCAATGTCCTTTTCATGCTATACACCGAACCTTCAATGGCTGGATGGCGAAAAAGGAGTCCCAATAATCAGCCTGTTCACGGTGTAAACTATTTACTGAGCAGAGAGGAGGTCCGAAAAATGACTGCAAGCGAGGGGTGAGTAAGATCTTGAATGGAGTCTGAAAATCAATGACCAGTTACTGAGTATCCATGATTAATTAGAAGCGGCGTAGCACATAACGTGGTTGAAGTTGTATTGAGAAATCCAACGAAAAATGCGTCACAGAAAGTCCATCATTGAACTCAAGGCGAAACTTGTCTTTCGCAAACGGAAGAGCTCCTTCAAAGAGGTATTTGTAAGTGTAAACTCATAAACATATGCATCATTGCTTTATATTCAAACTGTTGAGTATAGGAACCGTTGCAACAGGGTGCCCATGAACAGAAGCTTCTGGATTCATACCAACGACAACTTGAAAACCATAAAATTTGTTTACACATCATGCTCAAGGAGATGGAAATTAGGACATTGGATACTCAATACAACATAGAGGCAGGCTTCAGATTGGGTTCAGAGGTGCACGCGAAAATATATTAACAGGAAGGGCAATATGCCTCGCTGGTTTTTAGTCATTTTTAATTTTCTATTATAGGTAATATAAGTTTATCACGATTATATACTAGCGCCCCTTTTTAGAAGGGGTGACGAAAAATAATGCGTTCTGCATTTGTGACTCTGGTACAAGAGCCCAATACTATCTCAATCTCCGCCCCTCTTCCATCATTCCGCTCCAGGAAACAGTGACTCCACTATATTCTTGAATTCTGCATTCCAGTTCGTTCAAGTAATTTTCCAGCACAGGTTCTAATGCTAGGTAGGCATGCAGCCGTGTCTTCCACCCCCTTTAACACGCGAATAATGTTCTATCCTAAAATATTTTCAATGTTTCCTTAGTTGATTCCTCTTTCTATCATGCAGGCGACAAGTTCTGGAAATTTCGGAACATCTTCTAAGCCTTTGACCGATCTTTCCATACCGTCAAAATCCGAACCAATCCCAATATGCTCAAACCTAATTTGGTTAGCAAGATGTTAAATGTAGCCAACCACATCGTTGAGACTGGCTGTTGACTGATCCAATTTGGTGTGAACTGGGATAAAGATTATCATAATGATACCACCATTGTCTTTCAATTTCTCAAGGAAAAGGTCTATAACACATCTCAGGTACGGGACAAGAGCAGCGCCAAACAATTTATAGTCCTTTCCTAGTACTTTCATAAAAAGGTATTACTAAAAATATTCCTAAATACAACTGGTGCCTTGGTTGTTTCCATGGTTTGAAGTACTACTGAGTGACTGGCATGAGACAGGTCAATCATACTACATATAAACTTTGGTTGCCTGCTTTTTGACCAAGAAAACAGGTGTTTACACTTACTTACAGGCCCACGCGATTCATTTCGAGAACCATTCGTCTTCCTTCATCTGACAGCCCTTCATGCGCCGGAGGGTTCATCTGCATATCATTAATGATTTTCCATCATTCGTGTCTCGCAAAACTTACAGTAAAATCAGTGTATAGACTAGGAAAATTATGAGTGAGGGTGATATACTTCACACCAAGTCGATGGTAATTTCTCAACTGGTTTCCAATCTGATGAAGTCCTGCAACACCAATCATGCTGGCAATTTTACCCCGCTTGAATATGTCAACGGCACTACGATGTCGCTTGCATGTGGCACCAGCTCCAAACAATGGCTGTAGGTTTCGATGAGCTGGTGAACCAAGTCAATCTGCTTCGTGATAATTTGCGTCGGAAAGGTCATGCTCGTGGGTAGGGCGGGGAAAAGAGAGATACTTGTTAATTGACAGCGTATAATACCAAACATCAAATCAGAGTCACGTTCACTCAGAACGTATACTGAAATAGGTAGGTACAGAAGAATACAATGGATTTGGCGAGACTCATTCTCTTCTTAGCGATCACAGGTTCGATGACAAATATTTGTTTCAATAAATTCATTATTTTACTTCCCGAAAACAAGCTCCAGTTCCCCTCCCATATGAGCGTGAACCAGTATCCATCCATCCAATCAAGGCCATGCACAGTAAACTCCTTGCCGAATTCAACCCCAAAGCCCTTAATCATGCAAACGCCCTGGCCGTTTCATAAAGCCAATTTACCATTTAGTATTTCAGAGGGGTACAAACTCAATTATCCCATAGGCCGTATCGTACTCATTCCTCTTCAATATCGTAGAGTTGCTTGCCTAGCAGTTTGTTCATGGTGAACATGTGTACCTTGTCGGTTTTGAAAACCGACTGTAATTTCTCGTCGCAAAGAATTTGGCGTTTGTCCGAAGGGTCTTGAAGGTCGTTTGCTTTGATGTATTCCCAAATCTTCTTGACCACTTGTGGTCTCGAAAGCTGTAATTGTTTAGTTTCTACGTCCAAAGGTATGAGAAATGCAGATGACTTACCGCAGCATCGCCCACGAGATCTGCAAGAGGCGCTGAAAGGTTGTATTGTTTCTAGAACCTTTAGTGCTTGAACCAAAATACCAACCAAGAGGTAACTTACGTGGAAACCACCCTTCTTTGGCTTCTCCTTGACCTCCCCATTACTATCCAACTCCATATCACTGTCGTCCTCCGCCTTGACTTTCTTCTCGCTTTTCTTCTTCGGTGCCTTCTTCTTCACCACGGCTCTCTTCTTGGTATTTGCGCCCCCCCGTGTTGGTCTAGCTTTGCTATTCTCCTGGGCCTGTAACAGCGCGGCCAATTTCGCATCATCCACTTCCTTGGTCTGCTTCCGCTTCTTCTTTGGCGGGGAGAAATCCTCCTCTTCCGACTCTTCCTTGCTCGCAGAAGGTGTTGAAATGTCCGGGCTTATACTCGCAGAGCTGGCTGTTGGAGGTTCGGATTTCACTTCGGTCTTGACATTCGAGTGCCCATTTGTTGGCGCAGGCGCAGGTTCGGGTTTGTTCTGAGCATGGTCGAATCGTTCGATAATAAGGGCTTTAACGGCAGACTAGGAATTCACATGTTAGCGCTGCTTATTGCATGCAGATGGCGGGGGGGGTTTCTACCTTCTTGTCGGTGATGTCGATTCCGAGTTGCGCTGCTAGACTCTTGCGAATTTGGCTTGTCGAAATGGTGTCCAGATCTCCTGTCGCCAGGATTTTGTCAATGATAGCAGAGTATTGCGCCCGTTCTGCGGGGAGTACTATATAGCTTGTCAGCTTTGGAGAGGAAATGCGCCAGGCAATGAAGGAGGTTGGGGTCTTCTTACAAGGAACAGACATCTCGAAGTCCTGCGAAAGCTTGCGTAGTAGAAGACGTTTTATTTTGTCTTTTTTTCCTAGAGGGAGGTGTATGGGTATGTCCTATGCAAGAGGACTGTTCAGTATATCTAGCTAGCCAGACCTGGGGAGCTCATGTGAGTAGCAACTGGAACTTACAAGGGTGAAGTGGTCGGGTGGTGTTGGAAAGTGAGTCTCTCTTTATGGCTGGAGAGAGAGCATGGACATGCTATGCGACCAATGTTTGCTTGCCAGCATGCACCTATGTTTCAACCGCACGAAATCGCAATGGGGGGGCGGTTGAATGGGGAAATTTAGGGTTTGATAGATCAATTTCTGTATGAGTATGGTGGTGGTGTTATTGTACCCGATTTCAGGCCCACCTGCAACGAGACAGGGTTGAATGCGATCGGTTGCGGATCTACACTTTATCCGGCGCAAACAAGTCCGAGTCAAACACTTATATTACTACATATTAATCACGAATTCGGTACAATACTTGGAAAACTTCATCTGTTATCAAGACTAATTTTATCTGTTGATCTCCTGTGTTTATTAAAAACTCAGGTAGTAGATATATATAGTTATACCCAGGTCGAACCTATTTACCAATTTAGAGAAACATCAGATTCTTTAAAAACGATTTCTCCTCTTCTGATATTCTTACCTAAAATACCTCTATATCTTATATTATACCAGTACACCCTAAAAGATTTTTAAATATCCCGTGTACAAAACAAACAAAGGAAATCCCCAGGTAAATAGAAATATACCCCGCTTTACAATCTCAACCAGCCCCCTCAGAAACCAGTACCACATAATAAAATGATACCCTTCATTGTTCAAAGATAATATTTTACTCCAACCACTTCTCAACTCCAAACAAAGAAAAGAAAGGAAGACAAGAGAACCTCCTAAGCATTTACTACCCTCAGCCTAAATGCCAAATTAAGTCTGGATACACAAAGGACCCCTCACTATGAATTGGCGTTGGCGTATCAATTTGCCGAGGCATCAAGATTCTCCTTGCAGGATCTTGAAGAACCAGTAAAGAAAAGAGACTAATTGTACGGTATCAAGTAGGTGAGTTAAGTAAACCAAAGCAATTCCTTGTCTTTGCCACGTACATCTCGAGCAGGTAAGAAGGCTTAAAAAATCTCGTACTCCATACTATCTAGTACTCCTCTCTCTCAATCACCACCCTCACCACCACCATCACCACCATCATCAGAAGAGAAAAAAAAGAAGTAAAATAAACAACATAGAGAGGTACGCACCCCACCCCATGCGTAACTAAAAAACAACCCTTCCATCCACCCCCTACCTAATTCAGCTCGCATTAATGCCCCCCATCCCCATCCCCATCAGCCCAAAGAATTTGTGTATGTGTTTTCCATGCTATCAACTCAATCAATCCCCTACGCACGACAAGTTCCCCCAGCCCAAACCCTCAAACCTTCGAACCCACTCGCATCGTCCATCCACAGCAAAAATTACAATTCCACCAGAGAAATGAAGAAAAGAGAAGGTATCTATCGTGATCCATTCGGTGTCTGTCAAAGGATGAATGATGATGCTCGTGAAGAAGAAGAGAATTTGAGTCTAGGATGGCATTGCTGTGAGGGAAAACTGCGGGAGTCAAGTCGTTCTTTCAACTGGTTCGGAAGGTTGTGGTTCAAATTCAACCCCCTTCCATACATTGTCCGCTTTTCGATTGTCAAGGTAAATGTAATGATATTCCTCCACTCTATTGCACTTGACTGACAATCTCGTTGGCACGTGACAGTGACTCGACCATTTGTTGACATTCTTTTCTTCGGCGGATTGTATAGTCGCTCTCCTTCAACAATTCCTCTAGCGAATCGGTTCTGTACATATTTTCGAGAAGTTCCTTCTGCATTTCATCCTTTGTGAATCTGTAGATTTGGTTAATGATGTCTTCAAGCGGCGTCAAATTCCGGAATAACTTACTGGACGAGGTTCAGCATAATTGCTTTTGGAACCATGTCAATCAGGGTCTTTTTGACAATGCTAAAGTATGAGTTGATGAGAAGTTCTGTGTCATGTTAGCTTGAACAATATTTATGGATTGATAGAGAGCTTACTGATAACTTCGACTTCGACACCTTCTCTTTCGGAAAGAGTCCCGGATGCCTTCAAGGATGGCGGTGGTGCATCCATAGCTGCCATCTTCTTCTTATTTCTACCAGCAAAGAAACTTCCGAAGAATCCTCCATTTTGATCCTGCATAACATCTAGTACCGGACTTGCTGCTCGGGCTGGAACAGCATTTGGAAGGACTTTGCCAGTTTTGGGATCGACCTGAACTGGCTTTGTTGGGGAGTGCTTCTCATTGACGATAGCCATGGCTCTGTGACCATTCAAGAAATCTGGATGGCCAGTGTTGATGTAGCATGCTTCCATGGAGACTAAATCCTTGACAAGTTTGTTGGCTGGGTCCATAGCCTTCTTGAAGAAAGCAATAACAACGGCATGGAACTTCTCCTTCAATCCTGGATAACGACGAAAGAATTGCTTGCCGAGGAGCTGAGTGAGAATGCGAACGAGTTCGTCGTACACTAAGGAAACACACTTCAAACTTGGATCTTCCAAACGCTTGATCTGCTGCTTGACAATAAGCTCAAATGCCGTCGTTCCAACAAAAAGAGCGGGCGATGATCCAGAAGAGTTGTACAGGATTGTTCTAATATCAACATCCTTGACCTGATCAAATGGATCAACCGCCTTGACACCGTTAGAATATAATTCGTGGAAAACAAAACTGATTCTAGCACCACCAGAAAGTTCGACACTCGAAAGTTCTGTGTTGCTTCCCTCAAGCACTGTTCTCCACTCGTTTGTGAATTCAGTGATGATGTTGAGCACAATGTTTGCGCTGTTTCCAAGCATGGAATCTCCTAGACCTGAAAGTTCCTGGGTATATTTTTGCAGAGATGCCGAAATGCGGGCCTTGATATCTGGGAGAGTCTGCTTAATGTGCATCATCAAGATCAGGTTAAGCTTTCTCGCCAAATATGGGGTTCCGCAATAGGTGCTCTTGTTTCGGTATGCCTTGTGGTTTTCGAAAAAGTTCTTTTCGTTCTCCAACGCCGCTGTGATTTTCTTTTTGTTATCAATATCCCTCTGGCCTCTGTTGACAACTGGCACATATCCTAATCTGAGAGGAATGATTCGACCGGCCAAAATATCGACAACATCGGTTCCATCGTCCATCAAATCAACCTTTGTAAGAACACCAATGGTTCGCTGACCCTCTGGATCGACTTCTCGTGCAAGCTTCAACCCATCGGAGTTTGCCAAATCGGTATTCGCGCCTGTGACAGCCAAGATGATGGCATTCGACTTGCTAATCTGCTTCAGAACCATTTCCTTAATCTGCCTTTCAATATCTCTAGGTTGATCTCCAACTGGCACTTTGGTCAATCCAGGTAAATCAACAAGGGTAAGTGTGAGGACGTTCGGAGAGTATATTCGTAGGTTGATGGGCGCTGGAGAGATTCCCGCATTTCGACCCGTCTTCGCCTCGGTTTCCTTGTCAATCTCTTCTCGAATCTTGTTGAAGTCGTGGAACTTCTGGCCAGGGATATGCAAAAACTCTCCCCATTCATCAGCATTTGCTTCCTTATCGCCCCCTGCCGTCAACTCGTTTGAGACTCCATTTGTCCTCTCCTCGCTTGGCTGTTTATTGATGAGCTGGAGCACCAGCGGCCGTCTCGTCACAATACCCGTACCACGAGGTAAACTATGATTCCCAAGTCAGCTCAAGTCCTGATCGTTGGGAGGTGGCGGTCGCACAAGTCCCTTCCCACTATATTCTCCAGCACGGAACTCTTTCCACTCGACTGACTTCCCACCACTACTATTTGAGGCAAATCGATAGGGTTCTGCACGCCGACAGTGGTAAATACATCCTGAAGTTTGTTCACCAGTCTGCGGACCGTGTTAGCATATGCGCAATGAAGCTGGGAATCCAGGGGAGACAAACGTAATAAGGCCTGGATCTGAGATACCGCCTTGCGCGGACGCCATGATGGGTAGGTTTGTGGGTTTGATAGAAGCGGTGGCCGTAGATGTGTCCTCTAGCTGTAGATTCGAAGGGATTTCTATTAGCAAAGTCGAGTTGGGAGATGTTTGGGGTTCGGGGGGTTGATGTGTCTAGAATTCTTGAGGTTTGGAGGTTTGGAGGGTGCATACGTAGCTTGGCGGAGCCGGGCTGGAGGTGGACGAGTCGTCGCCTTGTCTCAAATCGTGGCTCAGTTGCGAGTGGCTCAAGTGACTGTGGTTTTCTTCGACAACAACCTCGTCGTCTATCTGAATCAACATTGGAATTCGTACTTTAGATTCACAATTACCGAGCTCTATTTTCCGACGTCTTTTTGCAGAGATAACTGGCAAGTCCGGGATTTTATATGCATTTTCGCGTTTCTAAAAAACCATAATATCTGACTGAAGCAGACTATAGCTCTATCCCTCTTGGACGAAACATCCGCTTTGTCGAGTTAGAGCTTAAACATCTCACGCACAGATCCAACTGTACGTTGCACTTCTCAGGTTGCCACAAACAGCTCTCCTAGGCTACCGAATTCAGAGTGGGAATTACGACTAGCCGCGTCTTCGATATTCGACAACTGCTCTAGGCTACACTTTAATCGAGCACGTGAGGCTATATCGAATTTCGGTCTGGTAATTTGATAGAAAGGAGCCTTTACCGGGTTACATCTTCTTTGTACTTGTACCCCTCCTCGCCACCAAGGAGTAAGCAGGGCTACCAAAAGTCCCCGATTCCCGCCTCAGCCAACTCATCACAATCACCAATCAGTTACACCAAAATCCGACTCAGCAAAACTCAAGCGAAACCGCCCTCAACCGCCCATCATGTCTCCCAAAATCATTACCGTAATCGGTTCTCTCAATACGGACCTTGTTACGCTTACCCCACGCGTTCCTCTAGGTGGTGAGACTTGTAAGTAAAATGCAGTTTCATCTTAGAAATGCCTTTCCCTATCCCTGCTACTCACTCGTACCCCATCTTGAGACCTCAACGAAGAGATTCCTAATTTCAAATTATAGTGACTGCAACTTCATTCAGTACCGGTTCAGGAGGTAAAGGAGCGAATCGTAAGTTGTGAATAGCTGCTCATTATGGTACCCCACTGTTGCCCTTTTTCCCCACTACTTCCTTTATCACTCTCCAAACGCAATACTTGAGGGCCTATCACACCACAAGGGAGCTATTTAGGAACTTTAAGAAAACTCTATCAAGTGAGATTCACATTCTCTAAGGCTTCAAGAACGCCTCCAGACAGTATCGCATACTTCCAACCATTTTTATTTCATCTTCTCATGTTGAAGCCTCCTCATTTAACAAATATCACTTGAATACACTTTGACGCCCCCCAACCTCTAAACAAAACCTAACTCTTTTCACAGAAGCAGTAGCTGCCGCTCGTCTCTCCAGACCAAAACCCCCAACCACCACCGATGGGGAGCCAATTATTGTAAAAATGGTCGGTGCCGTCGGACCAGACACTTTCGGACCATCCCTCATCTCAGGCCTCTCAAAGGATGGCATAGACACGACAGGAATCCAACCAATCCCCGACAAAACCACCGGCGTAGCCGTGATCCTTGTCGAGTCCTCCACAGGTGAAAACCGTATCCTTTTGGAGCCAGGTGCCGTTAGTTCTTCCATCCCACCCCATAATTTATCATTCTATAGTCCTTTCTCTTTATTTACCAGACTGACAAAAAACCCCAAGAACTACTGCCTCCGCCCCGATCAATTTCTCGAGCCCTCCTCCCTCGGAACCCCTCTGCCCTCCCTCCTAATCCTGCAACTCGAAATTCCATTAGAGACAGTCCTCCAGATCATCAAGACAGCAAAGAAAGCCGGCGTCCCAGTCCTCCTCAACCCCGCCCCGGCCGTCAAACTCCCCCCATCCATCTACCCCTCAATAGCCCACCTAATCCTGAACGAAACCGAAGCCGCACTACTAACCTCTCGTGACTTATCTGTCATCGAAGACCCGGATTTTGACTGGTCCACCATTACGAAGGAGTTTTTGGAGTTGGGGGTGGAGAATGTAGTTATCACCTTAGGTTCCAAGGGGGCGTTTTTCGCGAGGAAGGGGATGGATGAGGGGTAAGTTTTTTTTCTTTCATATATTTTCTTCTTGCTTATGGCACTCTTCACTTCTATATCCTTTTTCTTCTCTTTCTTCATCTCCTCTTTTCTTTACTTACTTCGCCTCTATGTACCTTGATTCGCAACTCACTCTTCCTTCCTCCCTTGCGTTCCCTCTTCCTCCTTCCCTCTTTACTCTTGTTCTTTCCCTCCCCCTCCCTTCACCCCCTTAAAAACATCAAACTAACCCCCCACCCCCACAGAATTCTAGTCCCCCCCGCCCCAGTATCAAAAGTCCAAGACACAACAGCAGCAGGCGACACCTTTGTCGGTTCCTACGCCGTAAACATCATTCGTGCAGGTACAGGGATATTAAACAAAAACATCATCGAATCAGCATGTAAAGCTTCCGCGATAACCGTTCAAAGAATGGGAGCTCAAAGTTCGATTCCGTGGGAGGATGAAGTTTGAGTTTTTTTAGGTCTTTTTTTGGAAGGTTTTGTTGTGGATAGGCGGTGGATGGAGTGGATAGGTGGATATGGGAAGGAGACAGAGAGGAGAGTGATGAGTAGTAACGCTTTTGCGGTGTCTTGAATGAGTAAGGTGGAGTAGGGTGTGGTAGAGCGGTGGCTACCACTACTCAGGGAATACTCGAGTAACACAAACCACCCCTAACCAACCTTCATAATCTCAAACCCAGTACCACGAAACTGACATAGAAATAAGAAATAATAAAACTCCTAAGTTCTAAGTTCTAAATTCCATTTTCTTATATATATATACACACATATACAGTTAGGTAGTATATATTTTCGCCTAATTGTAATTTTATACTAAAAGTCACCATCTTTATAAATATATAGTTCTTTAACATTTAGTAGTAGAGGTAAGTATTATATATACTATTTACAATTTTAAAAACAATTAATAATTTATCGTACTAGAAATAAGTCTAAATATCTATTATCTATATAAGAACTATAAATTCCTACTCTTTTCTTAATTTAATAAACCCTTTATAACCTTTTTAAATATTAGAAAAAATTATAATAAACGTTCTTTTTTAGATAAGTTACTTTTAATTTAATTATCTAGTCGATTTAATATATATAATTATAATAATAAGTATTGTATAATATAATTTTTATAAACTAATAACATAGTTTACTACCAAGTAGATCACTTTTCTCCACCCCACCACCTTTAAGATAGAATTAACAACCACAACGTATAGTATTAATTAATCTGAATCAGAATCTGATAAACTAGAAGTATTTATAGCTACTTGACAAGTACGCGCATTATGACCAGACTTCCCGCAAGTGCTACATTGTCTTCTAGACGGCTGCCCCTCCTTTTGAAAACCCCCCTCAGAGCGCTTATCGCGTCGAACCTGCTCCTCTACGTCCTTCTGAGCTAGTAAGTCCTGCGCATCCTCTATAGTAAGTGCACCCCCTTGACAGACCCGAGTCTTTTTTGCCCTCCGGCGTTTACTAAGTGCTTCATTTGCCTTACGAAGGGTGTAGACTTCAGCAGACAATAAAGTCATCTCATGAGCTAATAGCTCTATACCCTTAGCTAGTACAGCGACTGTCTGGAAAATAGGTGTTAGCAAGCTTCCTTGATAACGTGTAATACAGTTTTTAACTAAAGTTGTCTACAAAAGAGCATCGGTTAGGTTTCAGGGGGTCTACAAGACCTAGAGGTTGTCATCTATAGAGGGGTCTACAAGGGGGGTTAGAGTCCGTAGCCTTATATTAAGCTTTGAAAGAACTGTATCTAGATTAAAAGGTACTAAACCAGCTCCGTAGAATCCAGCTTGACTATTCTAGGGTATAATAGAGGCTTGATATCTAGCTTTAAAGGCAAGGAAGAACTTAACCTTCGTAATATAGTTGATATAAGCTTTAATAAACGTCTTAATCTAGAAACCATACTCCTGTTTTAGTACACTAAAACACCTAACATTAAGTAGCTAGGTTAAATGAGAAGAGTAAGGAGGTAGATAAAGAGTAATAATGTTATGTACTATATAATACTCTTAAAATTCAGCGGATTCATGACTCTCATACCTATCAAGGACAAGCATCCGATATAGCCCCTTTACGCGAGTAGAAGTATATTTATCGAAGTACTTTAGCTATTCTAGACCTGTCTTATTATTTGTCTATCCGTTACTTATAGGTTTAATAACCTAGTTATGTAGGAGGCTGCCCTTAGTATACTAATTTAAGAGGTAATTCTTTCCTTAGACTACTAGAAATAGAGGGATACTCTAACCCTTACTATTAATACAAATAATCGCTGTTACCTATTCCCAATTACCTAGCTAAACTGCCTTACCTCTACTACGTCGATCCACGCGTGTTACAACCATTGATAAGGAGATTACCTCTATTATAAAGCTAGTCTCGTCGAAGTTATAGAAATCGGAGTCAACGATACCATATTTAGCCCGCATATTCTCAACTAGTCGAAACCACGCGCTAATTAGCTCTAGATCTTCGCATAAGGCTCTCTAAAAGTCATAGACGCGATTAAAACGTGTCTTTAACTCTAGTCGTCGTTTAATAAATCAATATGCCTAGTTCTTCCTAACGCGTCGTGCTCCTCGAGATTCAAGTAGGAGATTCGCTATATCTTCTACACTAGCTAGACAGGGTATAAAGCCTTGTAAATCTAGATCAAGTATATATCGAAGAATCGACTCCTCCTCTAGGTCTGTTAACTTATAACAATTAGCTTTAGAATCAGGGCGGTAGGTTCAGCCAGCCATTCTATTAGAGAGGCTTGTATATAGTACTTTATAGATCTTTGCTACAGAGCGTTTGCTAAGCTTTTTAGATGTCCGAATAGCCTTGATTACTAGAATGATTCTCGCTTCTTAGGTTTGAATTTCTATAGTAAATAGTTGAGAAAACGCGTGTTAAAGTTTTAAGGTAGTGTAGTAGAGAAAAGTGATCTACTCGGTGATATAATCCACTCGGTAGTAAACCACGTTATACTAAATTATAAAAAAACTAACTTAAAACCTTCTACTAGCCTTATTATCACTATAAGCTAAGCGAATTTTAATAATTTTCAAAAAAAAAAAGATAGAACTTATATATTTTAGCTTTCTATTAATATATATAGAGATGAAATTCTTATATAATATATAGATAGTATTAAAAGGTAATATATTTATATAAAGAGTAATAAATAGTAATAAATAGTAGCTTTAGCTAACTACTATTAAAGGTAAAAGGTATATACGATAAAGATATATAGTAGTATATACTATAAATAAAGAAAAATAGAAGAAAAAGGCTACTAGATTATTAATATTACATTTATAAAAGGACACCTTAATCTCTACTATATACTATACTATATCCTCTCTACCTACTTCCTACCTCTCTACCTTACAATTATATATCATTTAATATATAGACTCCTCAAGTATATCCTACTTATATTCATGCTTATACTTCTAGTCTCCTCTCCTCTCCTCTACACCACGCTTCTAGCCCTCTACTACACCGGTTTTGTTTTATTCCTTTTAGTCCTTTTAGCCCTTCTAAGCCGAGCGACGATGAGGATGAGTATAAAAAACGAGAACCATGAATCGTAACCCAAAGCAAGCATACGCATACAAATAAAAAACGAAAAGAAAAAGAACGAACGTAAAAATGGAAAAGAGGGGGAAAATGAAGTCCACGATATACAGAAGAACACACAGGCGCAGGCACCTACTAGGATCAAAAAGAGAGAATTGTATTATCAATAATACAATGACGATTTCTAAGAAATATAAACAGAAACAAATTCTTCCGATTCTATCAATCAATCAATAAACGCTACTACTTCACAATGCAACGCCCGACCGTCACTTCCCCATCCCCATTTTTACCTTCCTCCTTCCACTTACTCATCAGTGACAGCAGCGAATTTATCAGTCATAGCCTGAACCAAATCCTCATACTAGAAAATACCAATTAGTAAAGTTCAGTATGCAAAGGGAATCAAAAACACATACCTTCTTAACGATGACCTCCTCTCCATCAGAAGGAACCTCAAACTTCATGCTTCGGAGTTGCGATTGCAGATCCCCAGTCGCTTCTCGGACCTTGTTCCAATTCTGACCCTGCGCCACCGCCTTCTGTGCCTCGTCATGGAAACCCATCATGGCCTTCATCATCCACTCCGTCTTCCAGATGGGACAGAATTGATCGTAGTCACTGTAACCGTTCTGTTGCAAGAAATCTTCCTTGATCATGGCGGCGACATCCAGAGTGATCTTGTCAGGATCAGACAAGGCCGACTTTCCGACCAACTGCACGACCTGATCCAATTCTTCGGAATCAGAGAGCAAGGTCTTGATACGGTCACGGAGTCGAGGGAAGTCGGGGTGGTCCTTTTCGTAGTACTTGTCGAGAACATTGGTGTATTTACTGTAACTGACGGAAGTGTTGATAGATGGGAAATGTTTTCTCTGGGCAAGCTTCTTGTCAAGACCCCAGAAAACTTGCACAATACCCAAAGTACTGCTAGTGACTGGATCTGAGAAATCACCTCCGGGGGGACTGACAGCACCGACAATACTGACACTTCCCTCACGGTTCGGACTACCAAGAGCTTGAACCTTTCCGGCACGCTCGTAGAAACTCGCTAATTTAGCTCCCAAGTAAGCTGGGAAACCCTGATCAGCAGGCATTTCACCCAAACGACCAGAAATTTCACGAAGAGCCTCAGCCCAACGAGATGTGGAATCTGCCATCATGGCAACATCCTTTCCCTGATCGCGAAAATATTCTGCCACCGAAATCCCAGTGTAAATGGAGGCTTCACGAGCAGCCACAGGCATGTTAGATGTGTTGGCGATGAGGGTGGTACGCTTCATGATGGGCTCCTTTCGTCCATCCACGTCAATGGAAAGTTCTGGGAAATCCATCAAGACTTCAGCCATCTCATTTCCTCGCTCTCCACATCCGACGTAGACAATAATGTCACTGTTGGAGAATTTGGACACAGATTGACTAATGACAGTCTTTCCACATCCGAAAGCTCCTGGAATGGCAACGGTACCACCTTGGACACTAGGGAAGAGGGCATCCAAAACTCTTTGGCCGACGACGAAAGGTTTGTCGGCCGCAAGCTTCTCGGTGGTTGGACGGGGCACACGGACTGGCCAGGTGTGCATCATCATATACTCGGTCTTCTTGCCATCGAATTCGACTTCCAAAATCTTCTCGTCCACCTTGTAGCTTCCCTTTTCTGCGATTCGTGTGATTACTCCTCTCGCCCTGGGTGGGAAGAGAATTTTGTGATCGTCCAAGAGGGAGTTTTCGTAGACGGTACCCCAGATATCTCCACCAGTGATGTGATCTCCGACCTTCTTCAATGGCTTAAAGTCCCAGTCCTTCGTTCTGCTCAAGGCGGGGGCCGAGATACCACGGGGAATGTAGATGCTGTCTGAGGATTCGGCGATAGCTTTCAAAGGACGCTGGATACCATCATAAATTGTTTCCATCAAACCAGGACCCAGCTCGACCGACAATGGCTTTCCGGTTCGCAAAACAGGATCTCCGACCGTGACACCAGCTTTATCTGATCAGTATGGGTTTCACACGTTTGACACATATGTATTCCTCACCAGTCTCCTCGTACACTTGGATGGTGGCTCGGTCTGCCTCGATTCGAATGACTTCTCCGACGAGGTTATCGTGACCGACTCGGACCTGTGGGCGTGGGTAAGCTGGTGGCCCATTGTCTGCGAATTCCTCCCACTCACCAATTCGTACATGGCAACACCAATCATGTTTTCTGCCACCACGACGGGCCTGGTTGAATCAGCAAAGGAAAACCAATGGTATCCGGGGGAGTAGCATAGCATACCCTGAGACGGAGTAAATGGAACCTGGACAGTTATCGTTAGCTGTGGCTCTGCAGGCTGTGATGGGGCAGCAATACCATATTGTTCCTCTCCATCCTCATCTTTCGAGACTTCCTTCTTAGGAGCCATATTGGGAGAGGGTTGGGTATGTTCTGGGTTTTGGGGGAGATGTGTGGTGTTGTCTGTCGGACTCTTGAGAGTTGATGGGAAGGGCGAAGTGGGGAGTGGAGGAAGCTCTGCGAAGCTCTCGCTCTCGTTGCTGCTGCCGCTGCCGCTGCCGCTGCCGATGCTAGAATGGTGGTCAATGCTCCAGTGCTGGATGAGGTCGTACAGTGAAGGTCGCGCTTTCAGACGAGGACGAAGGCCAACATTCATCAACCTGAAAAATGGTCAAGTATCTATCAAAAGAGGTTGGAGATGGAGACGTAATGGAAACTGGAGCTTAAGCTGGAACCTGGCTGCACTGCAAGATGTGGTGTAGGTAGGCGAGGGCGAGGTAGGGGATTGAAGCAGGAGCTTTTAGCGAGTAAGAGGCAACAACGGGACAGGCCTGGAGATACCCCACCACTCTTCAAAGCGGTAAGAATAACTCAAAGCAGGAAAAACTACCACGGCAAAGTTGTCTTTAATAATGAGAGATAAAACCTAAATAGACTTTTATTGTAGACTCAGCAACTATTCAAAGTATTCTTTATTTGGGTACGCTGGCCTCGGCTGAGTTTACATGCCTAGATAGCCGAAGTAAGGACCTTGAAAAGTAAATACGTTGTTCATACCTGGTATTGTGTCACTGTCGCTCTTTTCACCATAGGGAAACTTGGTTAATCTAAATTAATCATGAAATCACTCTAGCCTTGTTATACCAGAGTGTATAAAATGTAGAGCAAAGAGACATCTGCCACCGCTTTCTCTGTCCAACACAACAAGACTGTGAACGGGCACGGAAAGGCAATTGGAACCAGATTAACTCAGTAATTTAAGATAGCCACTTGATATAATCTAGACCTTTTCCAGTATAAAATTATAAAATGCATATAATGATAGCTAAGTCTAGCACTAATGACTGCCATCACATGGTTGTTGCTGATTCAGAGGTTCCCGTCACTGCGCTTCCCGCGCCGCGCCCCTGTTTTTAGATGCCTGAAGCGACCTAATCAGTGCTCCCTCCTTTGTAGCTGTCACCAAACGACCGACCCCCGACTTCCACCACCACCACCTCACCCACCTCACCCGCATCTACAAGTACCTACTCTCCCTTGAGAATGAACTCAACCTCTCCATCTGCATCCAAATCTACTCTTCCACACTCACGACCCTCCGACTGATCAACCTCCACCTACTGCAAACGCTTGTCAACTCAAGCGCCGCTAGCTTCAGCCGGATAAGGAACTGACCTCCACTATCTATCTACCTTTCGCCGACGGGAACTACCACCACCTACACCACCTACACCACCACGTAGTGCAAGTACTGGTACCTACTACAAAGGGCCTCTCAACAACACCACCTCCCATACCCAAATCCCTTCCGTATCGCAAGTCTCAAGACTCCTCTTTGAGACAACGCAGGTACACGCGGCACTACCGCTGAAGTCGTCCTGGCAGACGATAATCACTATTCTA
Source organism: Hymenoscyphus scutula (assembly GCA_001399465.1). Lineage (NCBI taxonomy): Eukaryota > Fungi > Ascomycota > Leotiomycetes > Helotiales > Helotiaceae > Hymenoscyphus > Hymenoscyphus scutula. The sequence goes on from LKTO01000058.1 coordinate 20,387, forward strand.
TACTATCCCCATCCAACCCCGACCACCCACCCACGACGACCGATCCCCCCATACCTCCCAGCACAAACATCTCAGCCCCCAATCTAGCAATAAATTCAAACCAAGAAGAAGTCGAGGGAGAGATACATTCTCGAGCAACTATTACTTCTCCCCCCGGCCGGCCGCATCGTCATCCCCAAACGTCACCATCTTCCTCGTCCACCGTTCTTGGCCGGCGACGTCGAGAAAGATCCCAGGAACTCGAAGGCCGGTCAAGCATTCACGAGAGTCCCCGTGGCTCAGTGGATGTGCAGACTGCAGAAGACGATCACCGCCGAAAGCGAAGACGGGAAGGTCCTAGAATGAGAGCGGAAGGCGAAACCACCAGTTCCAATGGTACCTCGAGGCCATTCGCAAACGGGTCGGGGGCTTCCCCGCTACACAAAGCTGCCATTTCGAACGGCATGCGGAAATCCCCCATAGCGACGAATGGCTCCAGCACAAACGGCCATGGAAACCCCAGTAGTAAGCCCAGGCTACCATATTTTGGTCATGACCGGGAAGAAGTGACGAGGATTATGATACAGGCCTTGACGGACTTGGGATATAATGGTGCGGCCGCAAGTCTAAGTCAGGAAAGCGGGTTTGAACTGGAAAGTCCGGTGGTGGCAGCTTTTCGAAATGCCGTTTTGCAGGGCGAATGGACAGAGGCAGAAGAACTCTTGTTCGACGGTACGACAGAAGGTGGAGTGAGTATCAGTGGAAATGGGCTGGTCTTGCAAGACGGAGTGGATAAGGATGTTATGAGATTCTGGTTAAGGCAACAGAAATTCCTGGAATTGCTGGAGAAGCGGGAAACGGGCATGGCTCTTATGGTCTTACGGCAGGAGCTGACACCATTAGGCCATGATGTTACCAAACTTCACTTTTTGTCAAGGTTCGTCTAATTCCAAGTTTTAATTCTGCAAGTTCTTCACTAATTTGATATTTCAGTTTACTCATGTGTCAGTCGACTGATGACCTGCGGGAAAGGGCTGACTGGGATGGAGCCGAGGGTGGCTCACGATATCAGCTCCTCTCCGAATTATCGAGTAAGCAAATTATCAGACGGCCATTAATAAACAAATTCATACTAACAATTACAGAATGCATATCTCCTTCAGTCATGCTACCCGAGCACCGGTTGGCTGTTTTATTGCAACAAGTAAAAAGAAACCAGATTTCAAATTGCTTATATCACAATACAGCCACATCGCCTTCACTATATCAAGATCACAGCTGCGATAGACAAAATTTCCCTGTAAAGACAATTCTAGAGCTCAACCGACATAGCGGGGAAGTCTGGGAGGTCCAGTTTTCACATGACGGATCACGTTTGGCAAGTTGTGGAGCGGACGGGACGGTCATAATCTACGAAGTTGGGACATTTGAAGTTCTCCAAACTCTGGCAGATCATGAATCCGGCGTAGGAGCTTGCGCATGGAGCCCCGATGATTCGATGATAGTCACATGTTGTCAGGACAAGAGAGCCCGACTGTGGAATGCCAACGTAAGTGAAAATCCATCCTCTTGTCGGATTCAAGACTAACATTTTCTAGACTGGTGAAATAATAACTGTTCTTCCACGATTTGGCGAGCCAGTCAGTAGCTGTGTATGGGCTCCTGATGGAAACTCATTTGTAACCGGCTGCTTCGACAAAAAAGATAATTTGTGTCAGTGGAATCTGAACGGCGAGAAAATATACGACTGGGGTCGAAGTCACCGGATACAAGATCTCGCTGTATCACCAAATGGCCATCGCTTAGTAGCCATGGATTCCACATGCCATATTCATGTTTACAACTTCGTCACTCGCGAACTCGAATACGAGATGGATCTGAAGGCCCCGTTGAGCTCGGTGAGCATAAGTCAAAACAATCGATACTTATTGGTCAACAAGAAAGATGGTCAAGCTCGGATGATGGATTTGGATACCCGGGAATCTCCAAAGTTTTTCCAGACTGGCGATAAAGGAGGTACGAATGTCATTCGAGCTTCATTTGGTGGAGCCAATGAGAGTTTTGTCATTTCGGGGAGCGAAGGTATGCCAAACTTAACCACGAGATATATCTTTGAGAAAATGCTAATTATTATTGCAGAGGGTCATGTCTCCATCTTCCACAAAGACAATGGGCAACTTATCGAGAAACTTGAGGGTCATGAGAAGGGTTGCTGTACCTCCGTCTCGTGGAATCCAACGAACCCATGCATGTTCGCATCAGCCGGCGATGACCGCAAAGTTCGGATGTAAGTTTCCAACATTTCCCCCCCTCTCGCATCTTCCCACTAACACACAAAAATCCAGATGGTCCAACGAAGAACCAAGATTACGACAACCCAAGGCCTCACGGCATTCCAACGGAGGATCGCAATTAGACTCTAATGGCTGGTAAAGCAGGGGACGGGGACAAGGCGAGATATATGATATTTGGAAATTTTTCAATAGCACGACCCAAGGGTGTTTAAGGCGTACATGCGTATGGGAGGGGTGTTTGGCTTATCCTCTTTTTTCTTCTCCCCCCCCTGTCCCTCTCTCTTCTAGAAGGGGAAATTCGGAATCAGAAATTTGTATTCTTTTATTTTTCGGCCCATGAAACCCAGCAGTACGCATTTGAACTTGGGCACAAGGGGGCATTTCGGTGTTTGTTTGTTTTTGTGGTTTTGTTTCCCTCGCGGGTACACCTCAGCTTTTATGCTAATTGATCATAAATATGGAGATGCCTTTCTTTCTTTCTTGTTCCTTTTTCCTGCGGTGATTGATGGTGACCATATGCCAATGCCCCACCTTATGCTAATCTATCTTATGGGGAGAGCTTTTCATTCTTTTTTTTCTTCTTTTTCATTCTTTTTCCTTTCTTGCGGTGAGTGGTGAGTTGTTGTGATCAGAGGTGTGAGTCGTGGTTTGAGGATACTTACTTACTTACTTGGTGACCATTTTATTCTGTGCTTCTTGTTACATTTGAGTTATGAGTTGAATGTGCTTTGGATATCCCTTTTTTTCTTTCAAGTTTTTGGGGGTGGGGGGGAGGTCCAGGTTGGAGGTAGGGAAATTCGAGGGGGTTTTCTGTGTTTTTCTAGGGTTTTTGTCTGAGGTTGATTTTTTGGATTTGTTTGGTTTACTATGGATTTGCTTTGGATTTGCTTTGGATTTGCTTTGGATTTGCTTTGTGGCTGGCTTCTAGTCGTGTAGTCAAGTATTCAAAAGTGTTTATGATTCGGGACCAATAAGCATTCGAGGTGCCTCGATGGGCTTCCTTACTTTTAGAGCGATCCAACATTCCCAATTAATTTCCTAGCTAAATGGAGGGTATAGTCGAAGTTACATCAAATAAAGTAAGTAGTAAGCTAAGAGAGAGAATCATAATCAGACTGAGTAGAAATGTATAATTTTGAAACGAGACAGGGAGGTTTAATTTGTTGAATTAATAAATCTAAGCAACCTGAGCCGATTGGGAAATGGCATGTTACTCTTTCCACATGATCCGAGTCGATGGCGCGTATTCCAACACAAGAAAGATACTTACGAACTAGGAATTCGTGGTTAGTAGTGTGACTTAAGTTGCGCTTACTATCCCCTTATCGAGGAGAAATAGCCTGTGTTAGTGAAGATGGTAGGTATTAGGTGTTGGTCACTTGTGAGATGATAAGTGGGTATGTGTCAGGGGGAAGGGGACTGAGGACGGGGAGGAAATTTCTATTAGGGTGCTTTGGATGTTATTTGTTGGACATAGGTAGGAGTATACGAAGGGTGTTACTGTAATTAGGGACGCGGGGCATTTGTTGACTCCGTTTTCTGGGGAGGGGGTTGATCTTGGGATGCTTGATGGGTTGGAGTTGAGTGAGGCGGTCATGAAGGTCTGAAGAATAGAGAGACGAGTGAAGGCGATGTTAAGGGCGCAATTGATTAATGTATTAGTGTACTTAAAGTGTGAAGAGAAGATGTAGGCGAGGAGCGAACAGATTGTCAAGCAGACCCGGAGGAATTTGGAGATGTTTTTAAGGATGAGGAGTGCTATATTGTGTTCACAAGTTATACAATTAACCAAATTTATTTAGACTCGCACCTAATTTTGCTACAAAGTAGTAAAAGTATAATTACGTTGAAGTCCATTAAACTAAGTTAATTGTTTCGAATTTTCTAACTTCCAGGATGTTTATCTATTATAAATATTAATTTATATAATACTTTATAACTTTATTTAAACAACTTAATTCCTCTTTGTACTATTAAATACTTGATCTTAATTTATTAAACTTACTACTCTTATAACTAGATAGTCTAAAGAAGTAATAGAATTAGTTAATACTATAATTAGTGAATGAAATATACTAGAAAGCGCGTAACAGGTAGTTTAAGCTTTTAAAGAGCTTTATCTTACCTCTATTATAGATGAGTAGAATGGTATAAAGGCGAACGTAGAGTAGAGGATCATTTTTTAAGGTGTGGAGTAATAGTAGAGTCTTACGATATAAGTAGGCGGAAAAGCTTACACAAGTAGATAAACCAAATATCCTCCTATAATTTCAATTACGAAACTTTCTCTATTCTTTCGTCCCTTATACCACTAGAAGCTAGGGGATGATATAAAAAGCTGTGGAGCCATAAAGTCAGTATAGATACTCCTATTAACACGTTGATTACATTCAAGGGATGGTTACAATTAAGTCTGGTGAGTCAATCGATCACGCTGGTTCAGTTGGGGAAAGAACGACGAGTCTTGAGATTCCAGCCGAATCTAGAAAGGGAATAGGGACTGTAGTTATGGAGGAGATCAAGTCCCGTGTCTGGGGTGGTTGATTTGCTAGTATAGGCTACGAGAGAAAGAACGCCCTCAGCAAGCCGAATCGTGATGTTGCAGGTCCGTTGAATTTTAGGGAATCAATAAGTTGTATCTCTTTTAAAACATGTGATGTACTAGCTATTGACCAAAACATATTTGCGAAGTAAGCTACCAAGGTTGGGTTGAGCTGTTAACGAGTGGGTCAGCTGGGGAGATACTGCTAAGCTATGCTTCTAATCTGGGGGCCAAAACAAATTTTCCAAGTAAGCTACTATTTGGCCCGTACAAGGGCTAGTATGTATTGAGTGCCACGAGGGGTCTAAGCGCCTTTTGTCCGCCGCAGCACTCCCCACCTAATTTACTATAGCCGCTGCAAAGGACAACAATAAGTATATATATATATATAAATACATGAAAATGAAGCTATTTACACCCTCTATCTATTTAACCCTGGAAATTATTGTCTCCTTTATTATTAATACACTTTTAAGCAGTATCCTTTATACCTAAAATGATTTCATTTATAGTTTCCTGAGACATATTATTCCACTCCTCTATCCAAGCCTCATGAATCTGTTTCTTTGTAGTTGGAGTAATAGGTCTTAACCTAATTTGAGCTCTTATATAGGCCCAACAGTACTCAATTGGGTTAAGATCCGGCGACTGTGGAGGGTGGAAGTAGCGGCGGATAGAGTTATAGGCTAGAGTTTCCCTTGTACCCCAAGCTACATAAGGAGAGGCGTTGTCCATAGCTAAATAGATCTCTTTTCTTCCAAGTCTTTTAAGATCTTGTATCCAAGGGATAAGCTTAGGCTCAAAGTAAGTCATACAAAGCCGGTATTAATCTACCCCTCCCTTACTCTGATCCCTACGCGCAATCCTTCTATTCCTTACAAATATATCCTTATTTGCACGCTTCCCAGGAGGCTTCCTTCCTCTCCTTTTCCAATCTCTCTCCTTTGTAACTTCCGCCTACTGAAACATCATACGCAAGAACCTGTCCCAAGCCTTATTCCGATTCTTCAAGTCTGCTATAGCCTCTATAATCTCCTCGTCTGTTTCGCTCTCAAAGATATAACAAGGGCTGGCAGCCTTCCCTAGGCATATTGCGCCAAAGAACTGCCCATCTGAGTACCCCTTTACAGTCTCCTTCTTTACGTCCTTGTGGTGGTGTTCGGTACGTGTGTTATGCCAACATCGGTCTATTCCCTCGAGCTCTAAACGAATAGAAGCCGCATTAATAAAGACAACTTGTATAAGGTCTACTTCGAGAAGCCGATGCGCTGCCTCTACTCGCGCCTTCATTAACTCAGGAGTTAATTCCGGCTTGAAACCGCCGACTGAAAAGGAGTAACCCTCATCGTATATAGCTTGCTGTAACGACGACTCGGAGAGGTTCTTGGAGGGGTCTTTGTTATTGCGAAGGCTGAGTTCAGTAAGGAGAGTAAGGTTACTCTTTCTTCAGCTTTTGTAGCTAGCAGTAACGTGTGCGACAATTCGTTTTCGTAGAGAGGGAGTAAGCTTGAGGGGGCGCCTAGAGCGTGGTTAGTCCTGGCAGTTCACAATCTCTTGTAAAGGCCCTCCTTTCGTTCCACTACTTCTAGTTCGCTGTCTATGTTCCTTCGATCTTTGGCGTATATCCCGGACAGCTCTCGTAGAGACAGGAATGTCGGGGGGGGGTTGGGTTCGTCCAGATAGCTGCTTCTTGTAGGGAGTCGCGTAAACCTAAAGAAGAGACAATTGAAGTACGCTGACTAACTGGAACCTTTCTTCTTGAAGTCTTGTGTACTCTATCGGTCCTGCCTTTAGAATGACGAGGTTTTTTGGCCATAATAAAGAATAGTTATTTGATAACTAATAATTAAAGGGTGTTGTTTACGTGTGGTTTTGGGGCTGATACAAGCTCGGGCCCCGCGTGGCACTTAATACATACTAGCCCTTGTAGACTAGGAAGAAGAATTAAGTAGTCATATTGACGTGTTGGAGACCCAAGAGTGATTCTTGCAAGGTACACCATCCCGAAAAGAGACTGATGAGTCGCATATAAGTTCTGAGGAAGTCCTTGAGGAAGTCCTTGATTTTGAGGTAATGGAATTGAGATAAACGTCGGAGAGAGAAAAGAATGAATGGTAGGCTACCGATGAGACCACTACAAAGGCCATGTATCAAGACATCTGGTGAGGCGAGAGTATTTGAGACCGATATACTATGAGGATGACGTGGATTCCTCAATTGAATTCAAGGCCAGTCCTTCTTCCGAGTATCGTCATGTTGGGAAATATTTTTACTCGCTTATGGGGTTTGGTACATTTTATTCACCAACTGTAGGATTAACTGATTAAATTACTATTTTAGACTTTCTGGTAGTGGGTTTGGTAAGTTCAATGACTAAGATAAATTAGTTTATAGTATATAGTGTAATTAAAATAAAGGTATTTGAAACCATTAGGGTTAAAAAGAAGACTATTTATATAGTGAGTTTCGTATTCAAAATAATAATGTTTAGAGCAATTAAGTTAATCACATAAATTTATAGAGTTTTAAGGTTATGTCCAATGTTAAATACTAACCTACTTTCTTACATTAAGTGTTCATTAAAATCCAGAGCAGTTAGAATAAATATAGTACTTAACTTCTGAATCATGAAGTATTACGCAGATGCCGAAGTTTCAAAACTATTAAGTCAATTAATTTGTAGTAAAATCAGCTGTGTTCCACACGAAATTAATAGAATATGGCAATTCAAGTGAGTTGTTTTACTCCTCGGGTCTCTGTTTTGGGGAACCGCGCAAGACTTTCGGAGCAGAGTCAAGATTTCCCTATCTATTTTCTTGCAAGATTAGTGACTTCATCAAACTTATAGGAACCCGTACTCAGTGTACTTGTTGGCCCTTCTTCTCTTTCGTTCTACCAGGGGGTGCAAGAATTTGTGAATGGTGACTAGTCAACAGTAGAAAACCTCTTCTCTGCTCCGTTCATTGTCAAAACAAGACTCAATGAATCGATTCTATTATCCCAACAAATGGCTTGGACTTTCAAAACTGTACAGTTTTAGTCGTTTCAAAAGGGTTATAACAGTTTTGAAGGTGCAATTGCACTAAGAGAAGTCTGCTCTGCCTTGAAGTGACCTCTCAATCACGTTCGATGCTGGTCTTTCCTTCGGGCCATCCTATTTTTTGAGTGATTCCTGCAACAGAGCCCAGTTCTCATGTCTTGGAGACTCAAATTTGAGCGAACGAGCAAAATAAAGATTGATTTCTTGTATTTTGAAAAGGGGGTTCACGCTGAGAAATCGATTCCACCGGTCTGCTGTTGTTTTCCCTTCAGGGTGAGAAAGGTTTGGGAAAGGTGTTTTTTCTTCGCAAAAGACAGATATTCCTGTCAAGTGAGGGTCAGTCCACTGTCAGTGCTTCTTCTCACATTATCGTCTGTTTCCGGCATTCTCTCTAGGGTTTTATATTCTGGGGCAGTTGAAGAATTCAAAATAATCATATTACCAGAGGCATGTCTCTGTTCAACACTCCTCCCTCACTTTAGATACATTGTTCCCTTCATGGTCAACAGTTTGAAAGAGTGAAAGAGAGAGACAAGAATTTTCAAGGTGGACCGCTACACTCCTTCAATCCATGATCTCGAGTACTCGAGAGGGGGTTCCAGTACTCCCTCACACAGTCCCCACGATCTTGTCAGGAAGCTGCCATCCTTCCTCATCAGGATTATTCCTTCACCGCAATTCTCCCAAGCACGACATCGGGAGGAAAGCGTTCCAGTCAGGTAGCGAGAGTGAAATTTTCTTACATCAAGGTTACATGCTTGCTCGCCAACAAAGCCACTCTCGTACAAGATCCCGAAAGTTAATCTATATTTTCGTCCTACGTGATCGTGTGTGTGTTATGTAGCACTGCTTTCAGTACTCTCCGTTGGGCCCCCGTCTTCCGAATTTGATGCCCCTGTCCTTCCGATACGGATCAGTGGCGCATCAAATCGAGTTAGAAAAAACCGCCTTGCGGAGTACAGAGTACGAAAGCCGTTTGAGGCTTTCTAGTTGGGATTTTTCATTTGTTGACACAGTTCCAATCGTTCAACTTGTCATCTTGTAAACATCTTCTAGAATATCTGGAGTGTAGGACCTCGTGCTTTGTTACAAAGTTACAAGATAACCGGATACTGAGACCTCAGATCGTCGCGTTGTAAAATCCCAAGTCGGCGATTTAATTTGCCTTACGTCGCTCTTGTGTCGCATCATCGAATGTTACCTCGAGTATTGTCAAAATATTTGGGAATCTCGGTGTAGGCATCTTCATCGAGTTAGCCTTCAAAGTGGACTTGTGGTAGAGTTGTAATAGGAGAGATATGCAACTTTGGAATACAATGTTCTTCCTCATGAAATCAATTTGTGGAGAGCTGCGTGAAGGCGAGTTACAATATTGACTCCCAAACCTATATTGATTCTCATCCAATTGAAAGCATTGGATGCAGGCACCCTGAATCACGCGTTACCATCGCCCCGGTATCCAAGCAACACTCACCGTTTTCCACCGCTTTTTCGAAATTTCGGCATCCGAAGTATCAGAGTGAGACTGAACCTCAATCAATACAGAAATCTCACCACACACCTTGACGGCTGGCAACGAACGTCCACGGCGAACCGCTCACCATCACCCACCGCCTCTTCTGGCCTCCCCATTACAGAACGCCACGCTGTCGAGTGCCACCCCCCGAAACCTGGTATTTGGGCCTCCACTATCGTTCGAGTATTCTTAATTGTACGACTATTGGGCCTCCGATTGAGGCAAAGAACACAACGGAATAAAAGCTAATATATGCAACCCACGGGAGAGAGATCCGTCCCTCGATCCTGAAACTCTTCTTTGACAATTAAACATCGCAGGGCAAAAAAAAAGACAATGGCAAAAAATAAGTGGAGGATGGACAACCAGACAGAGGGAATGTGTCTTAAAGTGAGGCTTCAAGCTCCCGTCTAGAAAACGGGTAAGAGCAGTGACATTCACGTTTCCCTAAAAATTACGGTTACTGTAGCAGTGACAGAATTTCGGAAAGGATGGGGCCTTGAGATAACATGAGATGCACGAAGCTGTTGTTCACTCCACTGTTCTTTCTGGTATTTAAGAGCGGTGAGTATGCCACCCTCGAAGAATCTTGATAACTGCTTTTCCCATCAACCACCGAAAGCCAGATATTCGAAAAAGCAAATATTCATTCTCTCAGTCCCTCCACTACTCTTTCAAATTTTCCGAGCCGAGCACTTGCTTGCTTTTTCTGATCCTGTCAGCGAGGTTTCAGCCGCCTAGATCGTGACCTCAGACATTTTTTGGTTCTCTACCAACGAGACTTTTGTGTGAAGAACAAAGTCGGAAGGAGGAAGAAAATGGCCATTTCAAAGTCCATCATTTCCTTTGGAATCAGTCGCCGCGGAGAAGAGGGCTACGGCACGAGAACTACTCAACCACAACGCTCCCCTCTGGCACAAAATCCACTCTACAACATGTCAAGAGGCGATCCTCCTTCTCCTCCTCCAGGCCCACCACCAAGTCCTTCGAGAAGCTTTGTGGTTAATGACGACGAGAAAACAGCATGGTACGTAATTGTTGTCCTTTGAATCATTTTGCTCGAATAACACCTCCTAACAAATCGCATAGAACACAGAGATCCCGCGAGGGAAGACCTTGCTCCTCACGGAGCCACGGATCGGAGTTATGGCGTGCTTTTTGATATGGAGTTAGAAACGGACATCGGACAGATTGGAAATACTACAGCACAATCATCAACTTTGGGAATGACAACAGGACCATCGGCATAATAGTTGTGAATGGCGACATCATTGACAAGGAATTGAGTATTCTTCAACGGCCAACCAACACGAGAGAGGACTGGGATAATAGACAACGATATATACGTTGATAATAAATCAATCATAATTTCGCGCTCGACTTCTTCACCAACCCTCCATTTTCAACATCAAAGCCTCTTCCCCGTTTCCATCCAAGCCACTGCGACAAGGTACTTTCCCCGCCCTGACCGGGATATAAGGTTGTACCAGTGTAACTTCCACCGTCAACCCCGGCACCTTGTCCGGTAGAAGGATCCCGTGTTGATGAGGCTTGTGAGAGGGCAAGACTTGGGGTATCTCGAAGAGTGACAGCTGGTCTTTGGTCCCCTTCTCTCTTGGGGTCTTGTTCCAACTCGATATTGTCCAAAACTGGAGTGCAGCATGCATCCGTTTTATCGAATACCTTCTCCCACTCGGTTCTCGATTTGCTCAAAAATATCTTGGTGAAACTTTCGTTCATTTCAGGCCAAGTATTCCTGTCGTCTCGAGTTTGTTCAAGTCCCTTTCCACCAAGACCCAATCCTTTGAGTAGTAGCGTGAAAAATTGAGGCTCGAGTGCCCCCACTGCCATGTACTTTCCATCCTTCGTTTCATAAGTATCGTAGAATGGACATCCACTATCCAACGTATTCTCTCCTCTAGGGCGAGACCACAAGGGAGTTTTCATCAACATTCTTGGAAAAGTAACCAAATAAGAACTCCCATCAACCATGTTAGCTTCCACCACCTGACCTTTTCCACTCCTCTCTCTCGCAAGCAGGGCTAATAAAATGCCCTGGAACAATGTCGCTCCACCACCCGCGAAATCACCCAAGACATTCGCGGGAGGCAATGGCTTCTCTCCTTTGCGCCCAAACATCGACAATGCCCCAGAAACGGCAATATAATTTATATCGTGGCCTGCCATGTCCTTGTATTTCCCATCTCTTCGAAATCCCGTCATGCGACCAAGGATTGCCTTTGGGTTTAGACCAAGCAGGACGTCTGGTCCTAAGCCCAGCTTCTCGAGAACGCCTGGTCGGAAGGGATCGATTATGATGTCTGTATGTGGAATCAATGATTTGACAAACTCAACTCCCGAGGGAGATTTCAAGTCGACCGCGATTGAGGACTTGTGCCGCGTGAGGAGGTCGGAGGTTGGTGGAGGGAGTTTGGAGGAAGATACATTGTGGGTTATATTTGGAATTGAGCGATCGATTCGCAAAACCGATGCGCCATTATCTGCCAGCAGGAGACCTGCAAATGGGCCTACGAATCATGTTAACATCAGTTAGAGGGAGGTTGGTTGTTGGTTGTCGTACCTGGGGCAAGACCAGCAAATTCCAGAACGCGAAGGCCTGTCAGGGGAGGTGAATTCATTATGATTAGACTGAGCAGATCAAGTAATCCAATTGAGGGTATGGAGGTATATCAATTCCGCCATACGGGTGGTTTTGGTGTTGTTGGTTCGAGAAAGCGAGGCTATCGTTTTCCTGTGATGCCGAGGTGCTCGGGAGGAGTTCGCAGTCGCCGTAAATTGACCCTACCAAGAATTTAAGACATTTGAACTTGATTGCTTTACTTTTTAATGGTTGAGCATAGTTTACTTAGGGTTTCCCCAAAAACCAGAATGACAAGACAAGAACACACCACCCCTCTTCTAGATGGAGATTTAGGTTAAAGCGGCAGTAAATGCCCCAGGTTTGCCCTCCGACATCAGAGGAAGGTCGGTACATCTAAAAATTAACTTATTTATCTAGGTTATTCATCTATTTATAATAGGACGCTATATCAGGAACACGTATTGAGGATTTTAAATACTAGTTTTAAAGTTGCTAAGCAAAGTAAAAAGGGGGTTTGGGGAATCATTGTTTTGATATCACTCGTCACTCTTTCCTCAAGCGAGGCTTCCTTGACAAGCGAAACTCTCTTTGTAATTCAGTTTATTTGCCTAACCTCCAAGACCACTATTGTTCCAATACCCCCGAAGGCCAATAAAAATAGTGAGCTGGGCTTCCACAGTTCGATTCCACCATAGGAACTTCTCAACAAATTAGACGTTCGCGTTTTGAGGATGGTTCTCCATGTCTGAAGCTGATATATGTTCTAGCTCAAGTTCTACGCTTTCTTGATCTGTGAGGGAAGCATATCTGGTTGAATTACTCGATATAGCCCAGATCCCGAAATGCCCTGTTCAAAATCTCTCGTATTGTTCCCTCCTTTCGCGTGGTATATTGTAGCATTGACTCGCCAGCGGCTTCGGAAGCTGCAGCACAATCACGTTTGACTGTGGCATATAGCTTCAGATCCTCTGGTGACTTTGAGAGCCATTCGCGGAAAATTCGGTGCTTCTCAACCTCAGGGCAATCCGGCCCAAAAACGTGGAGATGGATAGCATATGAACCATCGCGGTCTCCTTCGTCAACAAAATAGCGACGCTGATGCCAACCCGGCTCACGGAGGAAAAATCGCAAGCCCAAGCTCTCGAGAGCCCCCACGTAGGAGTCTTCGTTCTTGATGTCCTGTACTACTAGATCGATATCGATGACATCCTTTGCCGCAAGACCTGGAACACTAGTAGACCCCACATGGAGAATAGCGACCGCGGTTGAACCTAGTACAGCTTCAATCCGTGCTTTGGTATCTAAGAAACGTTGTGGCCAGGCAGGATTCGGCTCGACAATGACTAGCTTTATTCTAGACTTCCGGTGCTTCAATATTTCTGTTGAACTTCCATCGTCGACATAATTCCTCACAATATCCTCGGGAGAAAGTGGCATCGCGATTCAAAGTGGTGACTCTTGGTGGACACTGAATGTGGCACCATAATTAGCGACCCTTTATGATAAATTCACAACAACGGATCCTAAAAATATACAGAAATTATGAGAAGTTGAGTAGGGCACTAACTTACATTGTTAAGAAGCGTTGAATGTTTTTATTGTATTTGTGTTGTGATACAGGAGTTAGTAGAGTGTAGAGAGAAGGAAGGGTGGCTACCTGGAGGTGTTTCCCCTCGTTTGCAGGTTCGGAAAAACAGAAACACCGGTAACCGATATCCCTAGTCCGTGCCCCGCCCTAGTGAAAACCCACCCCACCAAAATTTCACGATGCTATTAAAAAGTTATATATCTCAACAACCGCTCGTTAGAATTACATGCAATTAAGTATATAGACTAATGGCAGGTAGTTAAATACAGAATAAGTGTAGAAAACTATGCGCGAGCACGAAGTGGTAGCCTAATCTACCTTCCTGACCTAGTTTCCTTCAATTGTGGGGCTACCACTTCAGCTAGAACTCCTACTTTGAGTTTAAGTGTATGACTTAGCTTTTCTAGCTCTTTTTATCCCTTTAAAGCTCCTTTCTTAACTTGAGGCCTACGTGGAGTAGTCCTTTTTAGTAGGATTCGTAGACCTTTTATCTACTTTAGGGCCTTTGTAGTTACAGCAGCCAGCTCCTTGTAAAGCTACTCTCCTGCCTTCTTATTTACCTTTTCTTCCTCCTTACGTTGTCTTTCAAGAGTATTAGCCTTTCTAATTACTCTCCTCTGATCCCTTACCTTTTCTTCCTCCTCTTTCGCCTTTTCTTCCCCGGCCTGGTACTCGCAAGCTCAAATAACCTTCCTAGGGGAGTATACTTCTACTCCCTCACTAGTTTCACCGTAAAGATTAAGCCTCTTTCCTCTCTTCCGTTTCTAGTTCTCAAGTATAATAGCAGCTTGAAGTCCAATATTCTTGTGCTCAAGTATAGAGACTTTACTTGAGAGAATACACATTAAAGAAAAGACCTTGTTTGCCTTAAGTCTTAAGGGTGATCTCTTAAAGTCTAAGAACGCTCGTCGAATAGATTTTGTAGTAAGAGGTGTTTTTATGCCTTTCGTGGGCTCTTTGAAGGGCGAAGTAGGCTTTGTTACTTGCGCGATTATTTTTTCCCCTGCTACAGGCCAAATTCTAGGCTTCTTGAAGGAATATATAATGTTTTGTTCTATGAATGCCTTATTCTACGCTTTCTTGAACATCGAGAAGAAAAATCGCTTTAACATTAAGACTAGTCCTCGGGACGTAGACATTAGTTCGTTTAGCTGGTTCAAGTAAAAGGAGGCGAGTGGACCGAACAGGCCTACGTCGAGAGGTTGTAATCAGTGTATAGTATGAGGCAGCAGAATTATAATAATAATACAGTGCCAATCTGCGAAGTCGACAAATTTCATATTTACGTGCAAGGAGTGACCGTCTATAAGAAGAAGGCGAAAGGCCCTTGGTGACTTCGGTTTTGTATGCTTTTCAAACACTGTTTCTAGCCACTCAAGGCCAAATTGGTTCGAGGACCAGCCGTTTTCGGACAAGCCAAAGTAGGTGTTTAAATCTGGTACAACATCTTAAACCCAGGAACTTGAAAGATCGCCCGAACTTCCTTTATATATAAGAAGTGGTAGAATCCATCTACCAATCGCTGAGACATATGCTAGGAGCGAAATAAACTCTTGAGACCCATCCTCCTTATTTTTCGTCACCCGGCCCGATTCGTACGCTACTACGCTCATTATTTGTTTCATTGATCGGCCTACTCTAATGAGGAAGCCCTTTTTATCAAAGTTATAGAGGTTATCGGCTGTAATGCAGTACTTTTTAATAACTTGAGCTAACTAAGTGATGTTAGCTTCTACGGCCGAAGAACGAACAAGCGAGTAAAAAGGAGAGAAAAGTAGTAAATACTAAGGTAAAGAAGAGAGTAAACATAGGGGCGTACTTGGCAGTAACCCTTAGATTCTCAAGGTTCTTTAAATAACCGCTACGTAACGTCCCCTTGTGCCTCCGGATAAAGTTCCCTGTCCAGTTCTTTCCTACTAGCCGACCACGTATCTCTTCAGCGAGGTTTCGTACAATAGAAGACGTAGGGGGCATTCCTCGGTCCGTAAGCTTATTAATCTACCGAATCAAGATATCCTCTTACTCCTAGGTAAGTGCCTGCTTATAAAAAGCGGTGGCTTCTCTACGTGTCTTAGTTAAGCCACGAACCCGCTTTCCAAGAGCAGAACGGTCGCATCCAAAGGCCCTTGCACACTCAGAATATGTCCTATAATCTCCTCTTTCAAATGCTACCACCGCCTAGCTAATGCAATGAGAATTGTCTGCTCTAGCCATTTTTGAGTATCGTGGTGTAGAGCAAAATCAGTAGATTTTTAGTAGGGTTTTAACTAGGGCTGGGCACGGACTAGGGATATCGGTTACGATATATGTTAAGATTTCATTAGAACCATTACTCTCTGGTTAGGAATTTTATTCATAGGCCAACACTTATTACCTTTCTCCTCCTCAAAATATTCGCAAGCGACAGGTCAACGCCCCTCCCCCAGGTATTTATATAACTTTACTTGCCGATTTTATTTAGATTATTCTTCTTCATTTAAGACCAGGGCGTCAAATTTCAGGCAACAGTTACGAACATAAAGTCACTGTTCACCACTGTAAGCCTCCAGCCTCATCAACGTAATATTAGTAAACTTTTCAAGGGCGCTTTTACTCTCCCTTTTTTACTTCCCACTATTTGGAAAAGGAGACAGAGTTTTAATAGTGTATATCGTCGCTTTTCATAAAGCCTAATATATGATGAGCTTCATGAGATTAATTGAGACCAGTTGGTACCCGCGTGAGGCATTTACTTCTTTTCTTTTGCGAAGGGCCCCTCCTTCTTGCCCGAGTAAGGCTAATTGCATGTATTTGCGAGGGTCGGGACCAGAATTGGATTACGCAAGAGCACCAATGCAACAGAAAATCTTTCTAATCTCCGAACAAGGGAGAGCTTAAGCTGCTTCTATGTCCTGAATTTCGACATCAATTGTCTGTTTAGGAATTCCGACTTTCTTGGGTTTCGCAGAACTGGTCTCTTATAACTATCACCAAAACCTAAGAACAACTATGCTCAAACCCAGCGTCTCCTAAATAGCGTCCAACAAGATAGTTGCCCACAGTAAATAGCTTCCACCATCTCCTCCAAGCAAGGTAGGCCACTAAAATAAAGACCTGACGAGAAGAGCTGAGACATGAACAGCAAACAGCCGTCAAGTCATCGTTGTTACATCCAACACATCTCCATTTTCAATTGAAATTAACACAAGAAGTATGTCCAGCAAGCCCTATGGTAACAGTGGGGCACCATTACAACGTGGAAGAGGTTGCTTTAAGAGCGGGAATTGGGCGCATTTCACAGTTGACCTTGGGGACTTCTCACAGGAACTGAAATGAAAAGCTATTCGCTTGGGATAATATAGGTACTGTTGATAGGTACGGTGATATCTGTTATATTAAGCCACTTATGAGATATCGGTATGCCCGTCGGGCATGCCGGCAGGAAAGAGTTTTTCACGGTAGATGGATACGGCAAATGGTTATTGCAAAGTTCTATATATGTGCCCTCTGCTCTTCCAGAGCAAGGCAAGCAATTCAAGTCTTTTTACTCTTGCCCTCCTGAAAGTCCTGCATTCCAACAGGTACAGAGAGGGATATGGATGGTATCATGGGGAGGCGGATTTATGGAGTAACTTTAGAACTGTACGTTCTTGGGTTCTTGTATATTTTTTTACAGTCTAAGTATTGTGAAGGAAACAACGTTAACCCGTCCCCCCTCCCCCTCAATAATGGCAGCACATGGTCGTCAATGTTATTCTCTATTAATTTTTTCCTTTAGATCTAAGGAACTGAGTTGCTCCCAGAAAGGTAAGTAAAAACTCGCTTAATCTTACAAATTATTTGGTTCTGTATCGTGGAGAAACTCAGTTCTCGATCTCGGGTTTTTGACCCAATCAATTGTGTTCGCTTGGATGGCAACAGCTGACTCACTCAGCCTCGTCCAACCCATAAGAAACGACGACATCATATTTAGAAAGTTTACGTTCCTGGGCCAAGATTACCCTGGGAATGAGTATCTGTAATAGTTCTCCTCGTCATCCTGACAACAATACTCATAGCGGTATATTTCTAACGAGGTCCCTAGCCGCGGGCCAAGCTGAAGAATGTAGCTGGAATCATTGCTGGAGCTGCTAACCGGAAAGCTTAGGAGACAAAGTATTATGCAGGACATAGAGAGGGTGTCGTCGAGTTGGTGAATAAGCGGGATGATTATCATGAGTTGAAGGAGGAGACGAATCTGAACGAATGACACACCATTGCTATTAGTAGGCCCACTGATTGGAAAGACAGTAGTCCTGGGTTGTTATAAACCTTCTTTCATTACATTGAGTTTGAATAAAGTGACTTGAAAAAGGAGGGTTGGTATGGCATCATGAATTTACCAAAGCTCGCTACTACTAAATCGCATGTCGAAAAAGACAAAATCTGTCAGGACATTTACTAAGCTACTACTTATTTAAGCCATTGTTCACCATTAAGTCTTCCTACTATATTCCCTCATATTCAAAGAAAGAAGCTGGGGAGTGTATTTGCTCATTGATTTACAGCTTTACCTAAAGCAGTTATAAGGTTATATAGTTACGTGATTATGAAGTGCTTAATAACCCTGCTTTCACATTCCACTTCATCTTCTTGCTTTCTTTAAGAGGGAACACAAGTAAAAGTAACAATGGATAAAGAAGGCGAACAATTAATCAAGAAAAAAGCGGAATAGAGGGAGAGGGGACAAGGGGAAGTGAGGGAATTAAAGATCTCGGGGAAATGTTCCTCCTAGCGTGGGTAAGCATAGGAGGCAAACTTCTTCCTCCCTCTCTCCTCCCGCTTTTTCTTTTAATTGCCTTGATCTGTCTCTTCTTTAGGCAGTTATAGTAGGTAAGCAACGCATTAGTAACAACAGTATAATAATAAAAGAGATATAGGATGCGACAGTGGTTACCGCTCTCTTTTTATCTCAAAACTACCCGTAGAGATAAGTAGAAACAGAGAGAGAGGAGTCGACTTGAAAACCCATTCTCTTGCACTCCAATTGAAAAGTACTACACGTCTCAAGCATTGAGCAGGGCATAAACAGGCCGCTACACTTTTCCCAACCATTCAATCCTTTTGTTTCGCCCTTGGGATTTCAAGTGAATCAAAAGAAATAAGCTATGACGTGTCAAACTTCTTTCATCAGGCACATAACTCTCATCCTCCAGAAACTTCCGTAAATTTTTCTCTACTCGGTGCGAGAAACAGTTAGACCTGTGTAAAAAAGAGGGGCCAAGCCTCAAAGCTGGCGGCCAATTGATGGCTTCAGCTCGTAATCTACCACCAATAAGCTTTGTTTCTAAGAAAACCACCATAGATTCGGGAAACCATATGCATATTTCTTTTCTTCCAAGTAGATGGTAGAAAGAGACACTAGGAGTGTTGGAGAAGTGATATGTGGTGGTTTTCTCGTTAAAATCAGAGGGTCTCGCTTGCTGTGTGTTTCCTTCTAGTGCTCCTCGAACAAGCGAGATTGTTTATCTTAGGCCAGAAATTTACTATGAGATGAAGTGCCTCATTCCCAAAAAACGCCTTTAGAGGAGACCTCTGGTTTCCCTAAACTATTCTGGGAGTGGCACTCTCCATCCTGTACTCCTTTCCGCCAAGAACATTGCCTAAATGTTGGTAAATAGCTGGCTATTGGAGGAGAACAGTTGTACGTACAGTACACCACCACTTACAAATACCTCTACAAGCTTTTGCCCCTCCAAAAAATAAAAGAAATCCCGTCCCCACTTCTCCCAAAGCTTCATCCAGCTCCAAGAAAAATCTCATCAACCATGAACGTACCATCAATGGAAGTAACACCCCCGACACCCATCAGATCCCACCCAACACATAAGTTTCCCAATCCCAACCCCAATTCCAATCCCTACACCCCAGCCGACTACAAAGAAGTCTTCCTCGACTTCTACACCTTCCTCACAACCCTCCACTTCAACCCCGCAGACCTCCAAATCCCCCCACCACAAGGCTGGCCAAACATCACACCCGACCTCTGCAAAGGCTACAAATCTAACCCCACAATCGACATCCTCCGTCACCTCCCCTACTTCAAAGAAAGAGAGGGAGTAGACATCCACTACAAATCCACCCTAGTCGACTATTCCTCCCGCAGCCCCTCCCAATGGACAAAAGACGACACCATGTTAACCCTCTACTGCGCCGAAGCAAGACCCAAGCTCGATCCCAAAGACGTGATATATCTCGCCCGAGGCCGCGAGAGCGGCGGTCGAGATCTTCTGCTGGATGTCCAGAGCGGGGAGATAAGGGAGGAGGAGATCCGAGGGAATCCCCATGGCGCGGACGACGTCAAGGTCTTCTTTCCGGATTTGAAGGAGGCGTATCGGACGTTGAAGCTGATTCCTTGTGAGGGCTTGGATACCATTGAGGCGTGGGGTGTGGAGGAGCGAGAGGAGGGCAGTGGAAAGATTACCGAGGAGGAAGTGAGTGCGCAGACGGAGGCTTGGGAAACGGATTTGGATGTCCAGTATGTGAGGCAGATTTATCGCGAGCACGGATGGCCAGAAGCATTTCGGAAAGACGATGCCGAGAGGGCACTTAAGAAGATAGTAGATGCGATGAAGGAGCGTGGCGAAGAGTAAGTGTACAACTCTATCTTGTAATTAAAACCGGACATTCGATGGTTGTTGGCTTTCAATGAATTAGGGACATGATGTTTCTGCATCCAAAAGGGCCGCGTAAATATGGAGAAGAATGGTTGTAAATTTTTCAATTAGGTGGATTGACAAGGCAGCCAGCTATGCTTTTGTTTTATCTATGCGTTTTCATGCATTCATATCTAGAACCCATCCAGATCAATCAGGAGGTTCTCTAGGTTCCAATGCATCCGATGGGCAAATCTTGCACAAAATATGCAATTATAACTCCAAGCATCAAAAAGGGAACAACGTGAAAAAAACATGAGGCGTTGAAATGAAGCAAAGGAAACAGGAATTGCTACAATCATGGCATAACCTCCTCAGTCTCCTCGACGATCTCCTCCATGATTTCCTCAATAACTTGATCCTCACTCTCATCAGTCTTCTTGATCAAGCCCTCAATTGGGTCCAAAGGCAGACCAAGAGCCTCTCGGTCCTCCTTGATCTCCTCCTCGATGCTTGCTCTCCACGCGGTCCACTCGTCGAGTAATCTTCTTCTGTGCTCAACAACAGCAAGATCGGCAGAGGCTCCTCGGTCGGCATCTTCTTGGTCGAAGGTTTTGCTGTATTCACGAAGGTTCTTGCGGATGGTCTTTTGCTCTTCCTTTGTGAGAAGTGTTGGTGGTCTTGGGCGCCAGAGCCATTGCTTGAATTTCTCAACAGGCTCCTCACGGAGTTGCTCACCCTTGAAATCATACAGATGGTAACCGTTCTCCATCTACTTTTGTATTAGCATAATGCATTCAATATTAAATAACATAGAACTCACAGTGTGCTTCCAGATACTGGCACTTGTTGCAACAAATCTTCCGGTT
The DNA here is from genome assembly GCA_001399465.1 of Hymenoscyphus scutula. Taxonomy (NCBI): domain Eukaryota; kingdom Fungi; phylum Ascomycota; class Leotiomycetes; order Helotiales; family Helotiaceae; genus Hymenoscyphus; species Hymenoscyphus scutula. The sequence continues at coordinate 41,431 of LKTO01000058.1, forward strand.
GGATCCCAATCGATATCAGTGACACCGTAGTGATCAGCGACATTCATAAGTTGCAGGTTGGCGGTCAAATCCTTTTCGCTTTCTGGCTTCTCGGCAACACCCTCAAAGTCGAGATCGAAAAACTCCATATCGAAACTCTGTTGGGAGTGGACAGTAGCTACAATAACGAATCGTCCCTTTGGTGACCAGAAGATGGCATTGCTGTTCTTTTTGTCATAAGTTCTGATGTGCTTGAAGTTACCCACACCGGCACCCTTGACTTTCTCGGGGCAGTAGAAGCCAACAGAGGTCTTTGGTGGGACAGCTGAGGGAGCCACAACTTCAGCTGTGGTAATGATCACAAATCTGTTGCCCTTTGGTTCCCAAGCAAAGTTGATGACAGTATCCTTGATCGAATCAACAACTTCGACTGGAACACCCTTCTCTCGAACTCGGAAAATCTCAAGACTGGTGGCCAAAGATTTTTTCGATTTCGAGTGTCGGTCGACCTTGACACACAAGTAGGAAGCATCTGATTGCCAGTGCAATTTGGCATCTGTGACACTGAAGAGGTTCAACGTCCTAACAATTTCTTTCGAAGGAATACTCATTAAACCGACCTTCGCGGGGTTGCTGCCGATTTCAGGGGTCCAATAGCAGAATAGTTGTTCATATGTCTTGATGCCGTCTCGCCGGGGTGTTGCTGGTGCCCAATCAAAGTCCATTACACCATCAATCTTGATGGAGGTTTTATCAAGCAGACCCATCTTTGGGAGCTCGTAGACTGAGATAGAGGTTCCTTGTGTCAAACGCGCAACATACTTGTCGTCAGAAGACCACTTGAATGCTGGCCAAATAATCTTTCGCTTGACTGGCAGTCCTGCTTCATCTGTGCTATTGCTTGGAAGTTCGATGTTGGCGAAAGAACGGAGGGGCTTGCCAGTCTCGATATCCCAGATGACATAATTCTTGCCATCATCCTCAACAGTCAACGCTGGATGACCATCTTCGGGGATGGAGATCGGACGATTGGACCAGGTGGTGAGATACTTCTCTCCAGGCGAGAAATCAACCAAGTTGACAAAAGGATGAGCAAAACGCTTTTGGCGAGTCCACGAAGGTCCTCCCCAGAGTTGCACACCCTGTTGATGCATCGAGGTGAGATATGTTCCTTGTGGTGTCCATGCCACGAACGATTCGGTCCAGTGCTGGCGATCCACGATGCTCTCTGGTGCATCTTTCTCGTTGTTCCAAAAGACTTGTACTCGGTCGTCTTTGTACATCACAAATTGATCTCTACCCCGGCCACTTGGATCGGCGATCCACGAGCGCAGATGTTCCTTTTCTGTGAATTCCTCGATTTTGGGTGGTGTGTAGTGTTCCTCGACTCGTCCTTCTCGTCCAAATCGGTCGATATCGGTCATCTTGTTTACTCGCAACTGATGCTTTTTGTCCAGCTGCACCATATCGAGGGCCTTGCAGGCGGCAACAGCCTCAGCAGGCTCCGAGTACTCGATGAAGGCGAATCTACATCCCCATCAGTACCAGGTCCATATTCTACGCTCGACAAAATTACCTGTGTGATTTGCCATCTTCTCCAATGGGCATGTGAATCGAGTCCTCTCGTGTCCTGCCTACAGCGTTCAATTTCCGCAGTAAGAATTTGATCAACTTGGGTCTAGTCTCCTCTGTAACTTCTGGTAGGCCATCGATGACTACGAATGTATCAAGCCCTTGCTCCAACTGAACCTCGAATCTCTCGCGAAGATCGGAAAAGTCGAGCTCCTCGTCGTCGTAGTCCTCCTCCTCGGGGTCTGGTAGGTGATCAAAACTCGGCGCCATGATTGCGGTTGGGTGCGACGAAAGTCGTCGAAGGGGTCTGCGTGTGCCCTATGTATCGTGGGATCGTGTGCGAATATTGGAAAGATGCGTGTGTGGTTCGTGATTGGATTTGGTATTGTGCTTTACCCCACTTGCTCTTTCTGTAGTGCTGCTGGTGCTGTAGAGCGATAAGATGCGAATTATTTGCGATTACTTTTTGGTGGTGGGTTTTCGCTTGAGTTTAGGTAAGCAGGGGTGCCTGAGAAGTCGCGAGCGTGAACTTTGCTAGACGCGATTTGGTGGCCGGCCGCCTACAAAGTACAACTTTTTTTTTGCACCTCAAAAATGGCTTCCTTCAATCCAACTCAGATCTTTGACGATGGCACGACCGAGGAGAAGGGAGAGAATGCTCGTCTTTCGGCGTTCGTCGGAGCTATCGCCGTTGGGGATCTAGGTAGGGCCGCAGCTCTCGCCTTTTTTTTATATGGGAGCCTCTAACAGAATTTAGTCAAGTCCACCTTGGGTCCAAAGGGAATGGACAAGATTCTACAGTCTGCCTCAACCGGTGAAATCCTAGTCACCAACGATGGTGCCACGATCCTCAAATCGATAGCTCTCGACAACGCAGCCGCCAAAGTCCTGGTAAACATTTCCAAGGTCCAGGACGACGAGGTTGGAGATGGAACAACATCAGTCACAGTCTTAGCGGCAGAGTTACTACGGGAGGCCGAGAAGTTGGTCGATAAAAAGATCCATCCCCAAACGATTATCGAGGGGTACAGAATAGCAAGCCATGCGGCTTTGACAGCTTTGGAGAAATCTGCGGTGGACCACAGCAGCAATGCCGATGCATTCAAAAAGGATCTCTTGGCTATTGCTAGAACGACTTTGAGCTCTAAAGTTCTTTCCCAGGATCGGAGTCATTTCGCAGAGCTCGCGGTCGACGCAGTGCTGCGGATGAAGGGTTCCTCGGACCTCAGTCACATTCAAATTATCAAGAAGGCTGGTGGAAAGCTCAGCGACTCCTATCTAGATGAAGGTTTCATTTTGGACAAGAAGATCGGTGTCAACCAGCCAAAACGTCTGGAAAAGGCCAAGATTCTGGTCGCAAACACCTCGATGGACACCGACAAGGTCAAGATCTTCGGAGCTCGAGTCAAGGTTGGGTCAACAGGAAAGCTTGCAGAATTAGAAAAGGCGGAGAAGGACAAGATGAAGGCCAAGGTCGAAAAGATCAAGGCTCACGGCATCAACTGCTTCATCAACAGACAACTTATTTACAACTGGCCTGAGCAGCTCTTCTCGGATGCTGGCATCATGTCTATCGAACATGCTGATTTTGATGGCATAGAACGATTGGCATTAGTGACTGGCGGTGAGATCACATCTACCTTCGATCACCCAGATCAGGTGAAACTTGGACAGTGCGATCTCATTGAGGAGGTTATTATTGGTGAAGATACCCTGATCAAGTTTTCCGGTGTAGCAGCTGGTCAAGCATGCACCATTGTCCTGAGAGGTGCCACTGAGCAGCTCCTAGACGAGGCTGATCGGTCACTGCACGATGCTTTGGCTGTTCTCTCCCAAACTGTCAAGGAGCCAAGAACGACATTAGGAGGTGGATGTGCTGAGATGCTGATGGCTAAGGCTGTCGAGGGCGCGGCGTTGAAGGTGGATGGCAAGAAGCAAATCGCTGTTAATGCATTTGCCATTGCTCTTCGACAATTGCCAACGATTTTGGCGGACAATGCTGGTTATGATTCCAGCGAGCTCGTCGCAAAACTCCGAACCGCCATGTATGATGGTATGACAACCTACGGATTGGATCTGCTTACACCCGGAGGTGGTATCACCGATATGAGAGAATTGGGTGTGATTGAGAGTTACAAGCTCAAGAAGGCAGTTGTGTCATCTGCTTCCGAAGCTGCAGAAGTAAGTTTATTGCACTTGTCATGTTTTATTTTCTCTCGCTGACCCTCCTTAGCTTCTTCTTAGAGTAGACAACATTATCCGGAGTGCACCAAGGAGGAGAGAGGGTTGAGGAGCTTATGGAAAAGCATCTGTATAATGAAAAGCGAGATTTCGTGGGGAATTTGTACCATACCATTAGATCATGTTGCAGCGTCAATAATGAATGGAAATGAATTCGAGACTAAAATATCGTTATGGTTGAGCGGACTTGAAGCAATACTGCCTCAGCACCCAAGCTAAATTAAATACCGTATCTTCCCCCCCTACACAGTTCATCGCGTGCCACCGTGGACCCGGCAATTGGGAAGTTTGTTTTCGTGTCCCACAACGACGAGGTTCCCCCATTCCCCACCAGTTGTGAAACGCAGACGCAGCAACCGATATGATCTGATCTTGGAACTGATCATAAGGATGATTGAGGCATCAAGTATCTGGGTTAAATCAGGTGTTGGAAAAGCACCTTACCAGTATCGCCTCCCCATTCCCCTCACTTACGTGGACTTCTGTTTGCTTAACGCGAGAGGTGAAACTGCGCCGTGAGAGTACGTAGTACGCAGAAGGATCTCACCACACTGCCCAGAGATAGGCGTCTTCTCACATCTGAAACTCGGCGCCGCTTACATTCCATCTGAGGCTTCAAGTTGATGTCGATCTTGATAACAAAAAAGGTAGTTTTATAGAGTCATTTAACCGTTTTGAAAAGAGGAAATCGGAATCAGATGTTAGACTCGGTTAATAAAATCAGAGACAGGCAGCAGCAATAGAGTACAGCGCTGGACTGCACAGCTTCGGGGTGGCATACAGGGTAACAAATAAGAGCCCACGGCACGATGGATACTTTACATGCAGTTGTACGGATACTCGCTCAAAATGTGTGGTAAGCTGACACTGCCTCGCACACAGTAGATAACCTGTTAGTGGAAAAATCAATCCATGAAATAGACCCCATCCCCATCACCGCGCCCCTTTTATTTCCTGTTGGAGTTCTCACTCGCAGTTCATTCATACTGCGTACTACAACACCGCCCAACTCATTTCATCCCTACATTTTCGAGGCCTTGGATTGTTGGTTTGGAAGATCGGATCCAACAGTTCATCCCCGAGCTTGCCCTGCCCTGCTAGGTGCCGCCTTAGTCTTTGTGCGGAGACGAAACGGAGCCATAGCGCCGGCTTCTCAAACACATCAGAACCAAACCCACACTTAAAGAGGTCCACGTACCGAGCCAGCCTTTCCAGACTCGATCTGCTTCAACGCCATCTCAATTCATCGAAAAACATCTACAACTACCGCTCAGCTTCGCAACCAACTACTGCCACCATAACACAACACTTCACTCTGAGCATAGCAACCACTAGAGTTCGCCGCGGCGACGTCTCCAAATCCACCAGCAACGTTGAAGCTCGCAAGATGCCGCGACGGCGGCCCCCCGGAGACGGTCGCGTCGTGAACAATCTCATTATATTCGCAGCAGCCTTCTTATTCATACCATGGCTAGTCGATGCTCAGCAGCAGCAGCGCCAGCGGCAGGAATCCCCTCACGAGAGCCTCGAGCAGCAGGAAAAGTCCCTCACCATCGAGGCCACGAAAATAGCACGCCATCTCGAAACTCCTCTGACTCCTAATCGAAGAAAGAGTACCCTGAGCATTAACAACGACCGACACATCAAAAACGATGCGAGCGCCATCGCAACTTTGGCTCCGGCGAATTCCGCCGTTGCAGCACCTCCTACAAGACGGCCCAGCAGTAGTGCTGGGCTTACCTCGCCGCATACTGCGCGGAGTCTTGAGGATTGGGAAGTAGAAGACTTTGTGCTTCTGGCGACCGTCGATGGAAAATTACATGCCAGGGATCGAAAGACCGGCAAGGAGAAGTGGGACTTGTCATACGAGAGGCCCATGGTGGAAACCACCTACTACCGAAGGAATCGGTCTTCCGTTGAGGAAGACTACGAATCCATACCGATTGACGACTTTCTCTGGATTGTGGAACCCAGTCTAGATGGCAGCGTTTACATATATCGACCTGGTGGTCCGAACCCTGGCCTCATCAATACGGGCCTCACCATGAAGAAGCTGGTGGAGACATCGCCACATGGAAACGAAGACCCCCCTATCATGTACACAGGAGAGAAGAAAACAGACATGATTACTGTCGACGCACATACTGGGAAAGTCATCAAATACTTCGGCCTCAAAGGATCACAAACCAATGGCGAAGGCAATTGTGTGAATCGAGGCTTCCCTAGTGAGGAGTGTACAAACCCGACTTTGACAATAGGTCGTACAGAATACACTGTCGCTATCCACTCCAGGACAGATGGTCATCAGATTGCCATGTTGAGTTTCTTCGAATGGAGCCCAAACACTTATGATCAGGACCTCCAACGTCAATATCACGAAACACCAGATAACAAATATATCTACATCAGCCACGACGGTGGTATTCTTGGATTTGATCACGACCAAAGTGAACAGGGCCGGGCATCATTCAAACATAAATTCCCGTCTCCCGTTGTCCGCGTTTTTGATGTTGCAAGACCATGGACTTCGGAAAAGAACAACCCTGAATTGATAATTCTTCCCCAACCAATGCCACCTAGTCATGATGACGATGCTGCTGCACAACACCGTGCAAGTAGCATCTTCCTTAACCATACCGAGGATGGCAGCTGGTACGCTATGTCCGGGAAGTCGTATCCTATGGCTGTCCAAGGAACACGACTAGCTCAATGTATGCAACAAGGCTGGAAGCAACACAGACCATCTTGGGACATTATGAATGAGCATCAATTATCCGAAGCACTTGTTGGCCTTCACTCAATTGAACACGCCAAGACAGAGCCCATGTTAACCATCGCCGCTCCTCCATCCGACGAAATACAAATTGAGGAGCCACTAGATGACAAACTTCCTTCTTCTGCAATCAGTATCCCAAACCTGTCGTATCGACTCCAGCAGCTGCCTCGGATGGCTGCACACTTCGTGCTTGAGTTCATCAAGAATCCTGTGTTGATCATCATTTTGGTTGGCTTATTGATTCGTTACCAACAAGAAATTAGAGCCTGGGTAGGTCGTCTGAGTGGAGACAAACGGATATCGCATTACATCTCGGGCTCCATTGTCCCAGACGAACCAGAGATAATTCGAACTCACAATACACACGATGAAAAGGTTCCCAAGCTACCAGTAGCCGGTGTAGTTGTCGAAATTCCCCACCAGACACCCGAAGAGCCAAAGATTAACGGGGAGGCTGTTGCAGATAAGGAAGCTTCCGCTTCCCCCCAACCAATTCCAGTCATCAAAACAGAAGAGCCAACGCCAGTGCCGTCTCCTGAAAAGAAAAAGGGAAAAGCTCACAGAGGTCGTCGGGGCGGAGTGAAGCATAAAAAGGGGAAGAATGCCAACCAAGATTCTTCTCAGCAAGATACTTCTCAAGACGGAACCCCCCCCAAGCCGAGACCAACTGTTGAGGATGCAGTAAGAGATGCACAAAAATTGGGCGAACAAACTAAGCTCGAACCTGATATTCGCACCATTCCCAACGACCCCTCTGAAGTTTCTGGTCCAATCATACGTATTGGAGCTTTGGAGGTCAACACCGAAAAGCTTATTGGTACTGGAAGCAATGGCACCATGGTCTTCGAGGGTAACTTTGATGGGCGTGATGTCGCAGTCAAAAGAATGCTGATGCAATTTTTCGACATTGCTTCCCAAGAAACTAAACTTCTAAGAGAAAGCGACGACCACCCAAATGGCAAGCTTTATGAACTTCCTACCCTAATTCATGATTCTAACGTGTTTTCTAGTCATTCGATATTTTGCTCAACAACAGGCAGCAGGATTTCTCTACATCGCCCTCGAATTATGTCCAGCCTCGCTGGCTGACGTAGTAGAAAAGCCCAATCTTCATCGTGCTCTTGCACAGGGAGGCGAACAGGACCTGCCCGATGTTTTATACCAAATCACCAACGGCCTTCAACATTTACACAATCTTCGTATTGTGCATCGTGACTTGAAGCCTCAGAATATTTTGGTTGCAATGGGCAAGAACGGCAGACCACGACTACTTGTCTCGGATTTTGGTTTGTGTAAGAAGCTGGAAGGGGAGCAATCCTCCTTCCGAGCAACTACCGCGCACGCTGCCGGAACATCTGGATGGCGTGCACCTGAACTCTTGCTCGATGACGACGCAAAAGAAGGTTCATCTATGGTTGACGCAAGTACAGATGGGGGATCGGGATCCATTCTCGTGAGTTCAGATATGATGCCCAACCGACGAGCGACCCGCGCCATTGATATATTTTCTCTCGGACTGGTATTCTTCTACGTACTCACCAAAGGCTCTCACCCATTTGATTGTGGTGACCGATACATGCGAGAAGTGAACATTCGAAAGGCCAAATACGATCTCCAGCGCCTCACCGTTTATGGAGATTACGGATTGGAGGCTGAGGATCTCATCGCTTCCATGCTTACCCAAGAGCCCAAGGAACGACCCACCGCTCGACAAGTCATGGCCCATCCATTCTTCTGGTCACCAAAGAAGCGACTCAACTTTCTGTGCGATGTTTCCGATCATTTTGAGAAGGAGAAGCGCGATCCACCGACGCCAGCTTTGACGGAACTTGAATCCTATGCACCGCAAATAACCCGTGGTGACTTTCTCAAAAGTCTCAGCAAGGATTTTGTTGATTCGATGGGGAAGCAGAGGAAATATACGGGATCGCGACTTTTGGATCTTCTGAGGGCGTTGCGGAATAAGAAGAATCATTATGAGGATATGTCGGATAAATTGAAGAGAGAGGTCGGGCCGTTGCCGGATGGGTATTTGAGTTATTGGACCATCAAGTTTCCGAACTTGTTGATCAATTGTTGGAACTTGATATATAATCTTGGGGAGGATGAGACGGATCGGTTTAGGGAGTATTACTTGCCTACTGGACTTTGATGTTGAGACTGATAGTTTCGTATGGAGATCGGTTGATTTTTTGATAGTATTTTAGGATATTTTACCTGGTTTTTGTTCTTGTTCTTGTTGGTGTATTATATGAACTTCTTTTATTTGTAATGTAGATACTGCAGAAGCTTGCTACGGCAGTCCACAGTAATGAATAGTAGTAACTTGTACTGCAATACTAAACTTTGGTTCTAATTTTTTTAGGGGATTCATAGTAAGATAATCCTGATTTATGATAATTTAAGGCTGGGTTGTTCTACAATACTAGAAATTTACTATATCACGGTACGGATTACGAATTGTTTTGTCTGAGCATTAGGAGACAACTCATTTTTCTGTTTTTCTTATCTGATAATTGTTCTAAAAGTTGAAACCGTCATAGGGAACTCTTAAGCTAACGTCTGTCCCTGCGTCCCGAGACACCCCCTGTAACGAGACAAATATATAGTTTTAGAATCACAATTTTTTTCTTAGCAACTTTACAAAGTTGTTATTCATATGTTACTTTCTTCAACTATTTGTCCCTCAGGAAATCACTTAGCAACAAAAAAAAGAGTGTGGCTGAATATGCTGTCGATCGTTTTAATCACGCTACCGATCGCTACTTCTACTGTTCCCCCCTGTTTAATTGCGACTTTTAAAGTCTTTTTAAAATTCGGAACCCTTGAGGAAAAGTTCTATTACTAAATATTATAGCTCTAAATTTTAAAGGTATTTCTAGAGGAAAAGAATATAGTCCGGGAGTTACGCTGGTGCGATGAAAGGGTCTACAAGTTCTAGTGCTTAGTTACGTAAGCTAGCCAAGATGAAATCTACTATGTTCATGCCCGGGCTTGCTATATATACTTAGTCATGAATTTCAAGCTTAGTCACGTGTGTAGCGCAAGAGCAGGTTTCTTGAACATTCTATGGTAGGTAGCAGCTTCGATTACAGCGTTCTATTTACAGTTGCTTACAAAACTGGTTTTCCCTCTACAGCGTTATTCTAAAGTTGTAACACTGTAGTTAGTGTAATCTTTGTCATTATATTATAGGCTGACGTTGTAAGCCCCTGCTTTTGGCTTAGGATGATTTGATACTTGGCACTAGGCCCGTGTATTAAATTTATAGTGCTAGAGAATTAAAGCGAGCTTTCTAGAATATTCTTGTAAAGGTAATCAAATACGCTTAGAAATTATATGTAATTATCAAAATAAGTATATAAACACCAGCTCCCCCAAGCCCCTCTCTGTCAAAGTTATGAAAATATATATAATAGAAAGCTTACAAGATTGAAGAGTCTATAGCTAGATCAGCTCGGCCGCCTCGTACTTGCCGTGGCTCTCAAAGAGAGCGGCCAGTGGCTCTCAAAGAGAAAGGCCAGGTTGTTCATGCTCGTGAGGGTGTCGGGGTGCTCTTCGCCAAGGACTTTCTTTGTCAACTACAGCGTCTCTTTGTAGAGTGGGGGTGCTCTTCGCCGAGGACTTTCTTTCTCAACTGCAGCGTCTCTTTGTAGAGTGGCTCGGCTGCCTCGTACTTGCCCTGGCTCTTGAAGAGACTGGCTAGGTTGTTTATGCTCGTGAGGGTGTCGGGGTGCTCTTCGCTGAGGACTTTCTTTCTCAACTGTAGCGTCTCTATAAAGAGTGGCTCGGCCGCCTTGTACTTGCCCTGGCTCTTAAAGAGAACAGCCAGGTTGTTCATGCTTGTGAGGGTGTTGGGGTGCTCTTCGCCAAGGACTTTCTTTGTTAACTATAGCGTCTCTATAAAGAGTGGCTTGGCTGCCTCGTACTTGTCCTGGCTCTTGAAGAGAACGGCTAGGTTGTTTATGCTTGTGAGGGTGTTGGGGTGCTCTTCGCCGAGGACTTTCTTTCTCAACTGTAGCGTCTCTACAAAGAGTGGCTCGGCCGCCTTGTACTTGCCCTGGCTCTTGAAGAGACCGGCTAGGTTGTTCATGCTCCCGAGGGTGTTGGGGTGCTCTTCGCCGAGGACTTTCTTTATTAACTGTAGTGTCTCTATAAAGAGTGGCTCGGCCGCCTTGTACTTGTCCTAGCTCTCAAAGAGAAAGGCTAGGTTGTTCATGCTCCCGAGGGTGTTGGGGTGCTCTTTGCCAAGGACTTTCTTTCGAAATTTCATTACTTGTACAAGTAAAGTCTTAGCCTCCTTCTACTGTCTATCGCTACTAAGATAAAGTCTGACCTTCCACGCTAAATCGATCCTTCTTTTTCTATCCTGGTTAATCAGTCGAGAGTCTAGAGCGTAACGAGCATGGATTAGATATCCTCTCTAGACGCTTCTATTCTGGTTCTCATTATCTGGGATCACGTCCGCTAATTGCTCTACTGCTTTTCTAGTCCATTGAACAAGCAAATCTTCTTTCCGGAGCCAGTTCCGTGTTACTAGATACACTAAACGGTGAACATTAAAAGTTAAGTCTCCTGCTCGTTTCTGAATAAACGAGTAAGCTTTTAAAGAGCCAATCGCGTCTACTTCTATTTTCCGGGTTGGCCCTGGAGGAAGCAGTGACTGCGGTACGTCCTTTGAGTCTACACAAGCCATAAACGACAAATAATCGGCTGCCAACGGATCACGACACTGAAGCTGCTCAAAGGAGATGAGCCATGTCGTAGCAACTGGGTTCTTGACGTCTCGATATCTGCTATCATCTTCAAAGTGCTCGCTAAGAAGATCAATCACCTCTTCTTCCTGATCTACAAGCAGCGATATATAAGTAGCAAGTGATTCGTCGTTCTGGTTGATGTATGAAGCTGCTTGAACAATAGCTAGGGGAAGGTAGGTGAGCTTTTCGAGCAAGGACTTTGCATCCTCCTTATGCGTACTGAGGTTAAGTTTAGGTACGTACTTCTGTAGCAATTCTATAGCCACGTCCTCACTTAACTCTGGCACTTCGACTATATGTTGGCTTCGCTGCACAAGGTTGTAGGCTGTCTTCCTGTCCCGGCTTGTGAAGACAATACGCCCTTTCTGGCTTGTCGGAAGGTACTCTTTCAGTAGGCTCGATACCTGGCCAGATCCTTGACTTCTAGTCCACATGTTGATATCATCGGCATTATCAAACACCAGCAGCCACTGACCTGCGCTAGCTTGGCTCAAAAATCTCTGTAGAAGCCTTTTTGGATCCTCGTTTCCGTCGTCCCAACCAGGAAGTTGAAGCTGTTGGCAGATATTAAGATACGCTTGTTGGAGACTCTTAAAGTTTGTTGCAGGAATCTAGAAGATTGAGCATTCCTTGTGGTCCTTCCTAATGCGATAGGCGAGTTCGACAATAAGACTCGTCTTTCCAACACCTCTAAGGCCGATGACAGTAATCTTCTTAGGTCCACCCTCTGTGTATAGCTGCTTCTCTAGCTTGGTTAGTTCTGACTCGTGGCTGGTAAAGTAACTATTCCTCTCGAAGGGTATAATCCACTTGATTTTAGGCATGGCTGTAACACAGTTAGTGTGATGTAAGTTAAAGTAGTAAATCATACTGATCTTTTGTTGAATTGTATATTCCTGCTAGTGTTAGTGGAAGTTAATTCACTTCAATGACGGTACTCACGAAAGACACCTGAGTTTTGTCTAAATCAATCAGCTCATTCTTTAATTATATAGCTACGAAAAATCTATGATATACACACTCTGTTTTAATTCTAGGTTCCTGATATAGTCTCGTACTCGATTCTTTTGAGCTTGGTTTACCAGGTACCTCTCTGTCGCTGATTCTATTACGCCTTACTGCTTATACTTGTCGAGCCCAATACTCTGTAGGCCCTGATCGACGTTGAAACGAAAATACCGATTATCGCTAAAATGTTTTCTCCACTTAGCTATGAACCGCTTCTCGGTCTCCTCTGTCTCAGTTGCAATGTCAACCACAGTCTGACCTAAAAACTTAACAAGACTCTTCTCAAATGCCTTAACGCCAGGATTGCCAGTCCCGATCGAAAGGAAACACTTAACTAAGGGCTTCAGCTCTACAGACTCTGAGCACCAGATATTTACTGCTTCGCCCTCTACTTCGTCGACCGGGTTATTTGCGCTAAGTCCGCCATCTGTGAAAATTCGATTTCTAATACGAACAGGTTTAAAGAAGGTAGTAGCAGTAGACGTCGCGAGCGCCGTTTGGTATATAGTAGCTGGGATAGTTGACTCGTCGGATAAAGCATAGCTTCGAAGGCGGACAATGCTTTTAGTATTCTGGTCGATAGTGCAAACAAAGCTATTGTTATTAGTGATATATTGTTTTATACATTTGCGGTACTTACGTTCTACACCCTCGCTCTTTGCTATCGTTGAACAAATCTGCCTTAGAGATACCTGATCCTTTGATAGTCTCTCGAATCGCCTTCTCAAGCTTCGATGAATCGAATTACGCCTTTACCTTGCCTTTCAGGTTAAATGGCAGGCGAGACTTCTTCTGGGAAAATACAGCTTCTGCGAGTTTAGTGTACGCTATAATACACTCATTAACGTCTATCTTGAGCCGACCAAGTATAATCGTAATTAGCCTTGGGATTTGGGTTAGTAGGTTTCATGCTTGCTCTATACCTAGATTGCCTACCCGCTAGTACTAGTCTCTCTGATTAGGTCGAATACTTCACAGGGCTTTACCGATGGTAGACTAGTAGTCTTACGTTCGTTGTTCAACTGATCTATGATACTCTTAAGGATGTAAAGAGTTGAAAGTCCGCGTACACCTCTACCATCGAGGGATAGAAGACACAGCCCTGTGCTATCTAGGGGTTTTAGCTCATCGTTACGTTATGCTAAGACTACTTTCTACATAGCTAGATTCTTCGGTATCTTTTAGTTGTATTTGATAGAAAGGGATAGATTAGAAGCAGGCTTTGATAGTCTGGTTAGAGCTAAGCGATGCTAGTCTATTCAGCTGAGGCTGTAAATACGCGCCCAAGTTGCCAAGACCTGTCCCATGTGCCCCGCACTCTACTGTATCACGCCCCGCCGTGTCAAGCCAGGGCTGGTCCTAGGAAGCCAGCAAGTCGTTGATATACACTTCTTGCTTAATAATAAAACTTACAAAATCTCTAATTAGAAATATAACAATCTAGCCAGTGACTGCGGTTTTCTTCTCGTTGCTGTAGTAGCGGTCGCCAATCTCGTGATCGGATTAATTTGACAGTTCTGGTTCTACACCTACCACGTGATATTTCACCGCCTAGTAGAATCCTGTATATTAGCATTGTTTAGAGCTGTTAGCTCTTTACCTTAGTATTCTAAAAATGGATTAGTTCTACTATTAAACGTTGTTCTAGTCTGTTACAAAACTCAAAATACCTATTAATTTTTCCGGCACACAGAGTTTTCCAGCATACAGGGAACAAAAAGTAGAGGATGTCGGCACACAGGAATTTCCTGGCTAGGTACCGCGCAGCCACAGGCGTCCCAGCCACAGATTCTATTATATAATTTTACCAAGAATACTATAACCACACCGCCACTAACCAGGATCCATGATCGCTTAATTGGAGGAGGTATCATCCATTGTAGCGACGTCGTGTAATAGGCCACGCCCTAGCCTCTACAAGAGTAGCAATAGCAATTTAGCATTATAGTAGAATCTAGATATCCACATTCAATCAATCTATATGATTAAAAGGCGAAAAAAACTTGATAGTAGTGTTGTATATCAAGGGGTCTTATTACAGTATAAAAGGAGGCCCTCTGTAAATTCAAGGTACAGCGACGACGCGATAATAATTTTTGGAATTGATAGGCTCTAAGTGTTTAGGGGAGGTATATAATATAACTGAAATAAAAATAGATAGAAATTTTAGAGCGTTCATAGATTCTATGACGCTTGAATTCGAAGTACCTACGATTTATCTCGGCACATAGAGTGTCTCGCTACGCAGGGAGGGACGTTATTCCATTTATTAAAATTCACCCAGTGAGAAGTTTTCTGGTGTTGTGGTCAGTGAAATTAAAACTGGCAGAACAAGGCTACTGCCGGTTTAGGCAAGGCGTGGATTTTTCCATCAGCCTTCTTTCAAGTATCGCGTTCCCAAGCTGCCTCATTCTGGACTTCAACAACGCCCTTGTCCACGCACTGAGCAAACCTTTCAATACAAACAATTGCCCCGTAGATCACATAGACCCGACCGAGTATTTATCGAGTCTTTATTGAGTCTTTATTCAACCTCGCAACCTCGCAACCTCGCAACCCTCGCCCCCGAGTCCCTTTTCCTTACCGGCGCATCGCATCCAGTCTCCTAACCACCACCTCCACCATGGATTACGACCCGATGGCAATGGACACGGAGGCCTCTGGGCCCACGGTCAAGATCACAGACGTAAGTATTAGCAAGGAAGCACAATTACATATGCGCATAGAGAGCTCAACTCACGCGCATTCATTCACAGGCCGGACTACACTCCGTCGACTTCGAACTCTCCAACGTCGACCTCGCCTTCGCCAACACCATCCGGCGCGTCATCATGGCCGAAGTGCCCACCATGGCGATCGATCTCGTCGAGGTGGAGGCCAACACGTCGGTGCTGGCGGATGAATTCATCTCGCATCGCCTCGGTCTCATCCCGCTGAACTCGAAGAATGTGGATGATGTCGTGTACTCGCGGGATTGCGACCAGTGCGATAATTACTGCGATCAGTGTAGCGTGACGCTGACGCTGCACGCGCGGTGCACGGGGGATGAGATCATGAAGGTGTATGCGCGGGATCTGGTGGTGGATTCGCAGCGGCCGAATAACTGGGTGGGGAATCCGGTTATTACGGATCCGGAAGGGTTGGGGACTGTGATTGCGAAGTTGAGGAAGGGGCAGGAGTTGAGGATGAAGTGTATTGCGAAAAAGGGGATTGCGAAGGAGCATGCGAAGTGGGCGCCTGTGTCGGCGGTGGGGTTCGAGTATGATCCTCATAATAAGCTGAAGCATATTGATCTTTGGTATGAGAAGGATGCTGCGACGGAATGGTAGGTTTACTTTTCTCTGCCTCGTGCTTGATACTTGGACTAATAGGTTTCTAGGCCGGCAAGTAAATACGCAGCTTGGGAAGATCCCCCACAGGAAGGCGAACCCTTTGACTACGACGCCGTCCCTGAAAAATTCTACTTCGAAGTCGAGAGCGTGGGAAACCTCGAGCCCGACGCCATCATCCAGCAAGGCATCAAAGTCGTCCAAGAGAAGCTAGCAGCAGTCATCAAGGACCTAACCGAGGGCGCAAATGGCGGGGCAGCAGCAGACTACGACGGTCCAAGAAGTCCGGATATGAATATAGATAGTGGTGCCGCAGCCGGCTGGGACCAGGGAGGATACACCACGCCCTTTGGTAGTGGAGCTGCGGGTGGTGGTGGTTGGGGACAAACTGGGGCTGCGACTCCGTATGGAGCGACGCCTTATGGTCAGAATGGTGGGGGGTGGAATTAAGAGGGGGGAAAGTTTATTAAAGGAAATTTGGATGTACTACGAAATATCCCGATGATGCTCGGGGAGAAAAAGGGAGCGGATTTTATAAGGGATGAAGTCAGAAGTACTTTGAGAAAGTCCTCTCCTGGATTCTGAGCAGGAAGAAAACTTAAGAATTGCACTTCTGCTTGTACTTGTACTTTGCATTATGGGAGAGAAGGGGCTCATGGGTGGCGTTGGTGGATAAAAGGCCTCTTTTTTTTTCTTCTTTTTTTTTCTTCTTTTTTTTTCTTCTTTTTTTTTGGTGTCATGGAAAAGGATGGCAGACTGGCAGGCCTTGGGTTGTAGAGAATTCATTAGATGAATTTATTCTCTTGGCCGATTTGTTTTTTTCTTTTTTGGGATTTGATTTGATTTAAGATGACTGACTTGACTTCATAATCGGTTCGCGAAAATTTGTACGGTATAGTATGCGTGGTTGAGATGATATCGAGAGTATATCCAATCTATGATATCTATAAAAGAAAGAGTGTTATTTAAATCTACTTTAGCTAATATTATATACACGCCCTTAGCTCGGTTGTTGTTACTCCTCTCTATTATTCTATTATACTATTATACTATTATACTATTATACTATTATACTATTATACTATTATACTATTATACTATTATACTATTATACTATTATACTATTATACTATTATACTATTATACTATTATACTATTATCTATATATAGTATAAATCTCTACTATAAGTAGGTGAAACTATATATAAAGTAGTATTTTACTCTCTACTCTCTAAACTATTAAAAGGTCTCTTTTTATTTTATTTTATTATAAAATACTTTTTATAAGGATAATAATAGTATATAATATTAGATAGTAAGCTTATAAGGCTTAGTATTTTTTATAGATATAGATATAGATGTCTAGTAACAAGTTTAAATTAGATAAGAGGTGCTTATAAGGAGGTGGTTTTAAGGGATAGAGTAGTATAGAGTAGTAGTATAGAGGATAAGTAGTACTTAAGGTTTCTTAGAGAGAGTTAAGGAGGTGTTATTACTCTACTCTACTCTACTTATTTTTTTTTATAGTTTCACTTAA
Organism: Hymenoscyphus scutula; assembly: GCA_001399465.1. NCBI lineage: Eukaryota > Fungi > Ascomycota > Leotiomycetes > Helotiales > Helotiaceae > Hymenoscyphus > Hymenoscyphus scutula. The sequence goes on from LKTO01000058.1 coordinate 58,630, forward strand.
ATTTTAAAGAAATGTTTATATATTAGAAAAGAACTCTACTCTACTCCTTTCTTTCTTTCAGTTTCACTAAACTTAAACTAATCTTTATATATGAAAAAAAAATTTCTTTACACCCCTTCTCCCTGTATATATAACCGAAAAAAACATCACTATCCCTCTCTCTCTGTATATATATACGATATATCGATATAGGTACATACGCCATTAACGCCCTCCTCTATACTTCTAATATAAACTCTCTAGCCAAAAACCAAAACCTCGGTAACATCTTTGCCTATACACAAAACCTAGAAAAATTGTTCGTTCCATTCCGTTCCGTGGCACTGAGCTCTTTCCTCTTCTGATTCTTCTGTCGCCATTCTTCGTTCTGTCTTTCTCTACAGTCACAAGCTTCTAAATCTCTTCTAGTAGCGGAATTCTATGTCGCTACTTCCAACCAGGTAAGTCCTACCTGAAAAAGGTTCGAGGGGTGAAAATTTCAAGTCGTCCTCAATGTCTAAATACTCTCCTTCATAATTTTCGATTCGAATTCACAACCTTTCAACCTCCATCACGACGCCAAACTCTCTCTTTCAACAATCCAAAGACGCCAGAATCCCTCTCAAGGATTCACAATCACCTCCTCAACACCCTTGAACTTCCGATACATCTTCTTATGCTGCTCCAAGAACAGGAAGGTGGCAATCGTATGCGGCCCCAAACGAATAAAACTCGGCACCCACCCGCGGAACATCCACCCCACACCCTCAAGTCTATACACATCGACGAGTAATTTTCGTAGGCCCTCACTTTCGTGGGAACTCATGATACGGGTTTTAATCACGTCGACGGGGGAACAGACGGTAGTAGCGACGAAACCCGCGAGGAACGAGGCAGAGAAGTGGGTAGTGAGGGAATCAGTGAGAGGCGTATGGGTGAGCAAGAGGGATTTAAATCCATCGTATGAAGCAAGTTGAGAAGCCGTCATGAGAACCGCGCGCATGGAGTTCGGCCAGACGCCGCGGAAGAGGGATTTCCACCCTTCTTCGCGTGTCATCCTTATTAATCCGTCGACGGCGTTTTTGTAGTTCCGTCGTTGGGAGGGGGGAAGGGCGGCGTCGTGTTGCATGCGGACGTTGAGGACGTCGGCGGGGTTTCCGGCTACGCCGCCGAGGAAACCCGAGGTGGAGGCCATGGCTAGGAGGGCGGGGAAGGTGGGTGAGGATTTGGTGGTGCTGAAGTCGGCTTTGAGTTCTTCGTAGACGCCGAAACGGGTGGTGGAATAGGTGAGTTGACGGAGGACGGAGGCGGATAGACCGGAGTAGAGACCCGGGAGGCCGTTGTGTTTGAGGACGTGGACGAAGGTTGAGACCATTGTCTTGGGGGCATCTGGTTTGCGGGTTTGGAGGCGGACCTAGGACGTATATTATGAGTATACACTTTATCTGAGGTTGGTGGTTTGGAGGCTTACTTTAACTAGAGAGAGGCATTAGTATTTTTATAGATACACAGCGAGGGAAGACGTACTAAGATCCAAAGGATGAGTTACACATGCTGCGAAACAACTGGCGCTTCCCCCGAACCAGAAGGGATATCTCATATGTTCTCTATCCCAGGCCTTCTTGCGCATTACCTGCTCCTGCTTCTCCAACACGCTCGACAACTTCCCGGACATGGTAACGATTGTGGGTGAGGATATGAGGGCATTCCTGTATCGCGAAAAAGGTAGAAGTGGTGAACGAGGGGTTGGTGGAAAGGAGGGGGGAAGGAAGATAAGGATATGGAGGGAGATTTGAGGTTGAAGATATTCTGGAAATGGAGGACTCGGGGTTTGTAAAAATGGCCGAGAGTCGCTCCACTGGGAAACGCGGCTGACAGGTCAGGGCACCAATTTGTGAGGCGGGGTTAGATTTATGTGCGAGTTTGGGAAGATCTCATGGATGCTTGTGATGGGTTTTAAGAGATATGAGGGGTAGTTATGGATTCTGTACAAGTAGTTTCATTTTCTATTCAGTCATCGTTCTATCTTGGGGATTCTTGGAAATGGAAATGTTTTGACTGGAAAATTGTTGCTTCAGCCTCGAGCGTCATCGCGCATCCCTGCTTGAGCGGCAGGCTAAGGTAGACCCCATCGCTTGGGTTTCCCCTTTAGGGCTGAAGCATCGAAGCTCGCGAAGCTCTGGAAGCTTGTCTAAACACCCTCAAGCTAATTGAAGCAATTGAAGCAATTGAATATGGCCTCTCTTGCTAGACGGCAACGTCTCTCTACAGCTAGAGATACATTATCCCTCTTCACAGGTCTTGCCAATGTCACCGCGTGGAATTTGCGCGTGTGTTCAAGCTGCCGGTATAATTCGACAGGTTTGTCCAATTTGCAATGAAAAGAGAGGTTACTACTGACGAGCTTCTACAGGTACCGCTCCAGGAAAAGTTACTCTTGGTAACAAGACATATCCGACGGACTCGTGGTTCAATGTACCTTCTACCATTGGCACTGCGATCGATCGAAAACTGCACATTCAAAAAGATCACCCCATTTCGATAACTCGCTCCATTATCGAATCCAAATTCCCCGCGCCTACCTATAAACACTACAGCTCCTTCTTTCCGATCGTTACAACACATCAAAATTTCGATTCTTTGGGCTTTCCGCAAGACCATCCGGGGAGGAGTAAGACGGATACATATTATGTGAATGAGAAGACGGTTTTGCGGACACACACTAGCGCACATCAGGCAGATGTCTTCCGGGCGAATGAGAGCGAGGGGTATACAATTAGTGCAGACGTCTACCGCCGAGATGCAATCGATCGAACGCATTACCCTGTATTTCATCAGATGGAAGGCGCGCGGGTCTGGGATCGAAAGAAGGTCCCAGGTGGAGATATTGTAGCAGCTGTCTGGGCAGATGTGGCAGCTTTACCACAGCATAATATGATTGTGGAAGATCCAAATCCACCAATACATCCGGAAAGGAACCCGCTGCAACATGGACAAAGATACGAAGAGGCGGAAGCAATTGCAGCGCATTTGAAGCGCTCACTAGAATTAGTGGTTGCCGAGATATTCTCAAGAGCAAAAGCAGCTCGTATTGCTGCAAATCCAGATTACCAGGATGAACCACTCAAGGTCCGATGGGTAGAAGCATATTTCCCCTTCACAAGTCCCTCCTGGGAACTCGAGATCTTCTGGCAAGGAGACTGGCTGGAAGTCCTAGGATCCGGAGTAGTCAAGCAAGATATTCTAGAGAACGCCGGCGTCCCCTCACAACTAGGTTGGGCTTTCGGCCTCGGACTAGAACGCATCGCCATGCTCCTCTTCGAAATCCCCGATATCCGCCTCTTCTGGAGTCAAGACCCACGCTTCCTCGACCAATTCAAAGGCGTCTCGTCCAACCTGCAGACTCTAAAATCTTTCATCCCTTTTTCGAAATACCCTACTTGCTACAAAGATGTAGCTTTCTGGCTTAAATCTACCTCCTCTTCTGCCGGGGGTGGGGGTGCAGCTAATACGCAGGACTTCCATGAGAATGATGTTATGGAGATTGTGAGGGATATTGCTGGCGATGTGGTGGAGGATGTGAGGTTGACGGATCAATTTACGCATCCGAAGACGGGGAGGAAGAGTTTGTGTTATCGGATTAATTATAGGAGTCTTGAGAGGACTTTGAGGAATGAGGAGGTTAATGGGTTTCATGAGAGGGTTAGGGAGGCATTGGTAGGGAAGTTGGGGGTTGAGTTGAGGTGATGATAGTTTTGGAAGGGATCATGGAATGTAGAATCTTTGTATTATATACATATTGTAACTATAAATATAAAAGCACACTCAAGTACTACTAATAAATCTTATCTATGAAATGAATTGAAGGCCCTAAAAGAGTGAAGAATATTTCCTGATCTTTGATTGGCCATCAGAAGTATTCCAGCCACACTAATGACCCGGCTGCACGAAGTGGCTGAAGCCGAGACGTGTTAAACTCCAGCCTCGTCTCTCCACCACGATCCAGGTAGGGACACACTTCAAGCTTTCACTCACTCACTCACCTAAATCCCTTTGCACCCTCAACCCAGAGCAAGAGACGCAATTCTCAAGTTCTCATGCTATAGCAGTATCATCTGCAAAAGCAAACACAACCAAAGCAAACAGGCTCCATACAAAAGCAAACCAAAATGCATTCCACCATCGTTCGCGCGCAGAATGTCTTTGGCTTCTTCACGACTGTCGCATTCGTCGTCGCGGCTTTGATTGCGGCATCAGATTTATTCTCGCCTAGGGCGCCGAAAGCTACGGTTGCTGTTAATACTGTTCAAGTGTAATTCCTCCCCTTCCCTCCTCTCCTCAATTCCCTCCCTCCCTCCCATCCCCTCTCCACTCCCTCCACCAAACCAACCCCATACTAACTCCCCCCCCCCTACAGAGTCAAAGGCCGCCCCCACTACTACTCCTCGAAAAAAGAAGAATACGCCGTAATCCGGTTCACGCTCTCCGCGGACCTCTCCTCGCTATTCACGTGGAACACGAAGCAAGTCTTCGTGTACGTGTCGGCGTCGTGGCCGAATAGCACGAGTAGCGAGTTGAGTAATGAGGCGGTGATTTGGGATCAGATTGTGACGAATCCGTCGGCGGATCATTTGGTTAATGTTGGGCCGGCGGGGATGAAGAAGTTGGTTAGGAGTGCGGGGGGGAGGAGTGTTGATCCTAGGAGGTTTGTTTTTCTTCTCTTTTTCTTTTTCTGGTTTGGTTTTGGGTTTTGGTGATGGGGAGACGGGGTTGTGGGGGATGGGTGTTGGGAGGAGTTGGGAGGAGTTGAACTGGGTTTTGGGGAATGAGAATGGTTGATTGATTGATTGAAAAAAATGCTAACAAATAACCCCACAGAGGCAAACTCGAACTCAAGAACCAAAAACCCAAATACCAAATCACCGCTCCCTCAGGCAAATTAGCGGAAACCAACGACGTCGTCTTGAAAGTCCATTATAATGTTCAACCGTGGGTGGGTGTTTTAACGTGGACGCCGCAAATGGAGTTTCTGGGCTGGAAGAAGTTGAAGGGGGGTGTGAGCAAGGCGTTCCAGTTACCGGCTATTAAGGTGAAGAAGGAGGGTGCGAAGAAGGTTTAGAGCTTGTTGTGGGTGGTGAGTGGGGGCATTCTTGTTTTTATTTTATTTTTTGTGTGTCTATTAGGGAAATGAGGGAAAGGGAATACCAATTGTTATTTTTGGAAACACTGCTACTTGGGTTTGTGAATGGGGATTGTGTGAGTTTTGGATTATTGGGAAGGAAGTTTCAGTGCGGAGGGGTGTTGTGTTGTGAAGGGTATTGTATTTCTTTACTACACTCCGTGGCCTCGAAGAGCTGCCTGGGTAGGTGGTAGGTAGGTTGTGTAGGTTGATGGCTTCTTCCATCTCCTCTCACTTCCGCTCACTTCCGCTCACTTCCCTCTTCATCTCAAACTTAACCTCAACCCCACCTCACGAACAATCGGGGAGCTTCCGAATAAAAAGTTCATTTGAAAAGTCCAAATAAAGGTTTCTTAACACGAATGGGATGTGGCCAAGTGGTTATAAATTTATAACTCAATCTTCCATCTTTACTAAGTTCTCTTCTAGGACAAAAGACCGAATTTGTAAACTAAGAGGAATAAACATCCAACTCTCACGAGAAAGAAGGGAAAATAGGCAGCTTCTCCTTCGGAAGCTGTTCCCCTTTGAGTTCCATAGCATTATCCTCAATTCATTCCCTCTTTTTCCCTTGTATTTCCGCCTTTTCCGGTTTCCGTACTTGTGGAATGAAGAAAGCGGCTGAGAATGCAATGGTGTCTCATAGTTACAAGTAAAAACCAAAGGAGCACTCGATATGCACGATTATCTTACACATTGTCATTTCTAGATCCGGTGAGATGGGAGTGGAATTGTGTTGTGAAAAGGCGATGAAGTTCTGGAGATGCTGGCTTTGAGCTTTCTTGGATATGTATAGGTGAGGGGGTAATTGTTTCGGTTATTTGGTCTGGATGGTGTAATTCTTGAGACAAGTGGTAAACTGCTGCCACAGTCTTTTGGAATGAAACTATTTTTGTGCTAAATAGTGATTTATAGCTTTGCCGAGACCTCTTTTTGGGATTTCTGGCGACCGATCGCCTCTGGAAAACCATTCATTTCCCATAACTACCTTGCTCTCTGTCCTCAAATACACTTCTTCAACTCGTTGTCTTGCTCCATTCTCGGTGAGCAAGCGCTCGTTTGTTTACCGAAATCGAATACAACTCTATATATCGACCCTCTTTCCACGACGCGACGCATTTCAAATAAGCAGTCCACAAAGTCATATCCCCTTTCAGCTTATTCATCATGGATAATTTTACCTCAACAACTCTCGTTGGGTTCTCATGCCTCTCAACAATCATTTCAGCCGCCCCATTCGTTTTCGATCACAGCCCTCTTGATATTTTCGATCAACACAGCCCTCCTAACATCAACTTCCCACCAAATCCAAGCCCACGGAAGTCTACCAAATGGACCGCCACCACCCAGCGTTAGCCGTAACACCCTAACAACCCTGCGATTCATCGCTTTTAACGAACTTTTCGAAGTAGCTTTCTTCACAGAACTCATTCGAAAGATTACCGATTGCCTTCCAGGTTTCGAGATCGAGGACGAGGAGAAGAAAGAAACGCTTCTGAAGAATCTTGTGGCGATACAATCCCAAGAGGAACTGCATGCTTTGAATACTAACGGCGTACTTACGCATTTCAATGTAAACCCCATCCAAGCATGCGAATACAAATTCCCCGTGGACAACATCCACGACGCCATCGGCCTCGCATCAACATTCACAGACCTCGTCCTCGGTACCCTCCAAGACGTCGAAACGAACCTCGCTCTCGACGGTGATGTGGGACTCATCCCCCCGTCGCCTCAGTCCTCGGTCAAGAAGGAGAACAAAATGGATATTTCCGCTCCTTCAATGGCAAGATCGCTGCGTCTCTCCCCTTTCTAACAACAAGCACGAGGGCACTCGCATTCTCGGCTCTAAATCAAAATTTCATCGTCCCAGACTCCTGTCCCAATTCAGCAGATATAACACTTAGAATTTTCCTTCCACTTACAGTAGACATCGGAGATCTAGCCACGGATCCGAGACCGCGGAATATTAAATTCAATTTCCAAATTCCAGAGGGTGGGGTGGAGATAGAGTGGAAGAGGTTGGTTTTGGCTTATATTAATAAGCAGAATGTTCCTGTGAAAGCACAGCTTGAACGTGTTGAGGTTGAGGGAGGGAGGCTTTCTTTTGAGGCGTACTTTCCTTTTGAGGCTGGGAGGTTTGGGAATGGGTTGACTGTTGTGGTGCTTGTTGATGAAGGGGCGGATTTTTCTAGTGTGGTGTCTGTTTTTGGACCGGCGTTTATTGAGGTTAATTAAGGGGCTGAGCTTTTGGGGGAAATGATTGAGGGCATGGGAAATGGGAAATGGGAAATGGGAAATGGGAAATGGGAAATGGTATTTTCCTCTTTCTTTCCGGGTCGTGGTTTTCTAGACCGAGATTTGTAATGTAGAGTCTGTAATGATATTCTAAGAGCTGTCCAGGTTACTCTTGAGTCTTTCTTAATGTCATGTTATACTTATTTGGTTCTGCAACAATTGTAACTGTGATTTGAATTGAGAAGACTCGATGTTCTTATAGTGCTCTTTTTGCCTTTGTTCTTACATGAGTAGCTCACCACATTAATTGGTCTCCTGTATATTTGTGCTCCAGAAGCAAGTGCCACTTTCAGTTACTAGTATAATTTGCAAGAGGATTAACAGGAAATATCTTGAGGGACGGGAAAATGCTTGGGAAGAATGAATGCTTAACATCAACATCTTGTTTTTTTTTATTATGCTCCAAATTTAGGACAACGAATTCTTTTGAAGACTATTTCGCTAGCCTTCCAAGTAAACACCAGCTATTAACCGCTCTCTTACGATTTTGTCATGTCGCGGGAACTCTATCTTAATAACGAATAAATGAAAAGTACCTTCGCTGACCTGTTGTGATATGTGGCTGCAGGAAGGTTCAATGGAGAAAATATACCCCTTTCCGATTCGCTTAGAGTATCTAGAAACCTGGCCAAAGCTCAATAGACTCGTCTGACCAGCAAATAAACGTCTTTATTTAATTAAGTATTTGAATCACTCCCTTTCAGTTGATAGCTCAATATGAGTATCAGATTTTGTTGCACAAGGTAATACATGTACCTCGCCGCTGTGTAGGGTTACTAGGAGGCTGGACCAATTGTAAGCCTCTCCGACGCATGTCGACATTTGAAGGAAGTCAACCGATAGGCGGGAAAGTAACTCGGTTGCAGTTTGCGTTACCCTCACTCCTATCAAGACCTTGCTTATTCTGCATCACCAGGGGTTGATTGAAATATTGGAATCCCAACCCCCGCATCCCCGCGTACGCCATGTGTATGTCGTCCAGTCAAGGGGACTTCCACAATCAATGGAAAGGCGCCGAGAAGGCGAATGATATTTTTCTTTTCTTTTGAAAAGAAAAGGAAGTCCAAAATCTCATTGGCTCTTCAACTTTCTCAATTGGTTTCTCCTTCACAACAGCTGGCACCCTATTATACCTGGAAAGAAATATACAAACAATGCGATCTTCCACCTCTCTTCTCATAACTCTTTTCGCTTTTTCGACGGGCATATGGTCTACTGAATCAGTAGAGATTGAAAATCGACCGCCTTCTCTAGGAAAATGGAAACAAATTGCACCCATCGCCACCTACTCACGCCAGGAGTTCAGCACAGTTACACTCAACTCAACCAACATCTACCTAATTGGCGGGGTAATTCCCTTAAGTTCAACGGGCGACCCCTTTCCCACAGTCACGTATATGCAAACATACTCGATTCCCAAAAACAAGTGGACTTCAGTTGCACCTGTTCCCGTGGCTTATAACCATCCCAATGCCGCCGTCGTTGATGGAAAAATATACTTGCTTGGGGGGTTGACGCCGGGAGAGCCAGCAACTTGGGTCGCGGCTTCGGCGTGTTTTGTTTATGATCCTGTGAGAGATGAATGGACTGCGCTGAGAGATATGCCTGATGGTCGGGGAAGTGCTGCTGTTGGTGTACGCGAGGACACTATGTGAGTTTTGCGCAACTAAGTAATTTCTGCCGAAATTAATAATTATTGACTGTACATAGCTACTTGGCTGGAGGTTTAATTTTCACAGGCCTCGATGCTGCAGACAGAGAAGATACAGTGAGCAACGTCTCCTCGTATAACACAGCAACGAAAAAATGGGCTACTCTTCCCTCCCTCCCTGCACCTCGCGATCATGCTGGTGTTGCACTTATTGAAGATACATTATATGTACTTGGTGGTCGCGCCTTTGGACACGATAACGTTGTTAACACCATCTTTGCGCTTAACGTGTGTGATCGTAAGCCTGTATGGAAGACAAATCTTGCTACGATGCCCACCGCTCGAGGTGGCTGCGCATCGGGTGTGTTGAATGGGGTGGTGTACACATTTGGAGGAGAGGGAGATTTTTCGAATGCTAATGGAGTTTTTAATGAGACGGAGGCGTATAATCCAAAAACTGATAAGTGGAGGAAGTTGGCACCGATGGCATTCCCTCGACATGGGTCGTATGCTGCAGTAGTTGGGGAGAGGATTTATCTAGCAGGCGGGGGTACGGTTAAAGGTGGTGCGCCGACGAATTATAGTGACTACTTTACTCTGTAGGCTTGATTTATATGGAGGAGACCTTCTTCGGAATTCTTTGAAAACTATGCATGATTCTCGTGTGATTTCTACGCTCTCCCTATGCCATAACCAAGAGACAAATCTCAACTTGAATTCCTGACATTCTCAACAACCGTCATTTTTTATTGCCTTCATATGTCGCCTCTACTACTCAAAAGAAATGCCGCAGCAATAGCGCCACCGAAGTCACTTTGATTAGGAGTGGAAGTTTATCCAACTCTTCTTTTATCCTTCGAAGGTTCTGGTTGATCGTTCTAGCGTTAAAATTTGTCAAAACCTCATCAAATCACCACTCGATGAAAGCGACTGAAAATTAATATTACTTTTTGTCTATCAACAGTCGTAATCTAGTCTAAAACAAGCCCCAATTTTTAAAAACCCATTTTGAAATCAAAACATTGCCAGCCCACTTTCCCACCAATGCTTTCCATGAAACCAGCCATAGCCAAAAGTATCCCAGCACCACCACCCATCGCCTTTGAGACCGAATCCCAATCCTCTAAGAGGGCTGACTGGAATAGGTTCCCATAACCATACTCCACCTCGAGCAAAATCATCTGCTAACCATGATCCTGTGAGTAACAGCCAAACCACAACGAAGAGACAATTGCCCATTCGTCGAATAACTCTGGGAGAGGTTCTGATATACGGATTCAAGACTGCACAGATGGTACTTTGAATCAGGATACCAAGAGCTTGCAACATGAAGAAAATAGGGGAATGCAAATGATGGGTCTTCGCCAATTGGGTAATGGAGCCAGCATAGTGAAGTATACCCGAGATGCCAAATGCAAAACACAGCTGCACGCTTTTTGCCCATATCGAGCGCTTCGCGAGATACCCATTATCGATGAGAAATTTCGCCGGAGCGGTGAAGGAGACACGGAAAGTTTGATGCCACCAACTTCCCCAGAGACCATGCAGGCCTTTGTCTAGGATATTCGAGGAGGAGCCCCATGTAGTTGGGTAATACCAAGCTTCTCCTCGCTGCCCGATAACTTTTGGACCAAGCATCAGGCAAATCACCAGAGGGGCGAGCATGAATGCCATCTCTAGAGAGACGATGACAGTCGTGCCAGACAAAACGGCACGAAAGCACCATAATCCTACAGGAGAGAGATTTTGGAGAAAGGGTGGCAAGGCATAGGTAGTCGGTCCAAAAATGAAATAGGGGTCTTTCATCATCATTGTCTTGAGAAAGTCAAGGAGAAAGTAGCCAACCACAAACCGAGGGTATTGAGCACGGAAAAGCTCTTGACGGCTATCGAAACGTCGAAGGCCAGTAAAGGAAATTCCAGTCCGAGCTGATTTCTTGTCTAAGCCTCCTCCTTTAAGGTTCGAGTTTATGGCCTCTGGAGGAGCTGGGAGTCCTGGAATTGCCCAATTCCATCCTGGGCCACGGAAGTTGATAAGAAGATCTGACGTCCAGTAGAATCGATTACTGAAGTTGTCGGGGTATGGTTCCCAAAAATATTCTTCAACTATAGAGATATCTCCTTTGGCATTTCCCTTTGGACTTGTTCCATTTTCCTCCTTCATGCTGGTGATCTGTGTTCTTTCTCTGGTATTCGAGCCTCCAGCCGATCCAGCATTGCCATTTGTTTGTAGCGATATGCTCTGTGTATTTCCATTGGCATGATTTTCTTCGCTCGAAGATGCCTTCTCCTTCAGCCGTGTCCTGGGTACCTTTCTCCTCTGTACCCTCTTTGCATCCCATTGTGGCCTCATAAAGATCAACCAAGTCCAAGCCCAAGCCCAGCCCCAGGCAGATATCACGCCGACTACCATGTTCGATGCAAAGCTCCCGCTGCTAGTCTCCCAGAGTGTCTTCCATTGCCACCACGTTATCAGCCCCAGAACCGCCCATCTCGCCTTGTACAACCAGGGTCGGTGTTTGTGTGGAAAGCAGAGGTATAGAAGCAAATAGGCATAGCCAGCAAGGTGGTGGTGCAGCACCATAGGACGGAGGGTTCCTGCGTCTACGAGCTCGAAGAAGTGCTCGCGGTAGGAGGAGGCGACATCGCGATAGAATGGCGCGGGGCCCGTGGAGGTGAGATGAGGGTAAAGGCTGAGTTCTGGCATATTGACGGTGATGCCTTCACGACGGCATGAAAAGCTGGTTTCGAGAAGGGCGGTGGTTTTTGAACTCCATGGTGGGATGGTACGAAGCTACACACAGGTGGCGTATGGGGCGTGATTGTTGTTGGAGCATCTGGGACGGCATGATCTTGAAAAACCCGCGATGCGATTCTGACGTCATGTGAAAGTCGAAACAACTCAAAAACATTTCTGGGGGGGGTTGAATTGTATAAGTTTGAGCAAGGGATAAGTTGAGTATTGAGCCATCCATTTCTAGGCTCATCAACTTCTGGCATCGTACAGAGGCGAGAGGGGGAGCAAAAAGGTGACTGGACCCACCTCTCAAGGTTAATCTCCCCCCTTTCTTCCCCCCCCCAAAAGGGATAAGTTCTCTAAGTGAAAGTGACAAGAAAATCCAGCTAGTGTTGGCTAGACCTATATCGTGCCTTCTGCTGAGCAGTTAACTCCTACGCGAGTTTATGTTTATAACATGTTGCGGCTTTGTGTTTTACGTAGGTTAGAAATTGTGGGATCGAAAGTCAAACAACAAAAACGACACTTTCAGAATCCCTTACTGTCGATTCGGTTTAATCTTATACCGCTAATCCCGTTTTGATTTTAAAACATCAATTTTCGAATTCCCTTTCGGCATACACGACAAATATAAAATTGTTTTTCCAGGGCTAATTCTAGCTCTCTCGTTTAAGCGAGAGAAGCCTTCAATGTGGTCAGCCACCCTCGTATACTACACTAAATAACTTGCTCACGAGAGAACAACTCCTAGTCAATGGCATCCAAGAAACGTTTACGAGCAAGGCGAGGCATTACTACAGCGGTGAACAGGGTGTTGACTACTATCACGAGTCGTTTCCGCGCCTTCTTGGTATGGGCTAAGCTGACATTTAGGTCCACGTTGAGAAGGGTGCTGGGGCTGGACTATCTCTGGAAATATATCACTATATAAGCCCTGGACTCTCTCTGTTTTCCTAGTTTCAAAAAACCACAACAAACATTCGAGATTCATCAAGCAAATTCCCGACACAAGACTCGCACCTATAACATTGCGACAATGAACGACCAACTTCAAACTAGCCATGGGACTATGAAAGCTATCTCACTAGACGGTAAACCACTAGGAATCTCCCTCAAAGACCTCCCGATACCCACAATTCTCCAACAAACAGATGCCATCATTCGCCCAACCAGCTCGGCAATCTGCGGATCCGACCTCCACTTATACCATGGCCGATATAGAACGCTCACCAAGCCCGTGACACCTGGTCACGAAGTAGTTGGTATTGTCGAAGACATCGGAAGCCTTGTCCATGACCTCAAGAAGGGCGATCGAGTTATCGTTTCCGGATTACTCTCCCGCTTTACCACCGGTGGGGCTTCAGTAGACTTGGGAATATTAGGGTTCCCAGTAGAGGAAGGTCAAGTTGAAGGCGGACAAGCGGAGTATTTGCGGATTCCATTTGCGAGTGATAATTGTTTCGTGTTGCCTCCCGGGAATGAACATGAATTGGATTATGTTGCTTTGGCGGATATTTTTTCCACTGCTAATTGGGCACTTGATGCTGCTGGGTTTGTGTATGGGGAAAGTGTTGCTATTTTTGGTGCTGGTAAGTACATTCCATTCATAATTTTCTTCCTCGTTCGTGTGCATATCAAAAGTGATGCTAAAATATTAAAAGGACCTCTCGGGATTCTCTGTGCTTATTCGGCACTTCTTCGTGGTGCTACCAAAGTGTATAGCATCGATCAAATTCCACAACGTCTTGCCAAAGCAAAGGAAGTTGGTGCCATACCCATCGATTTCAGTAAAGGAGATCCCGTCGCTCAAATTTTGAAACTTGAACCGAATGGTGTCGATAGATCGTGCGATTGCGTCGGTTATGAATGCATCGATTCTCAAGGCAATAACCCCGGCAATACTGTGATTATCCAGGCTATCGACATTACTCGAGTAATGGGAGGAATCAGTTTAATTGGCTCTTTTGTCACTGAAGATTCCGGTGAGCCCTCCCCATTCTTCCCCCTTGTCAAAAAAGCAGCGCGCGCCCCCTTCTTCTTGAACCCGTACTAATACACTACTTTAAAGGCGCATCGAACCCGGATCAAAAGAAGGGAGTGTTCCCCGTTCCTCTTGGTAAACTCTTTGAAAAGAGTCAGACCATAAAAGGGGGCTCCGTGACTCGAGACTATGTCCGGAAATTGTTTCCCCTTATCCAAAGTGGGAAGGCGAAGCCTGGTTTCATCTTTGATACTGAGATCAAAATTGAAAATGCTGTGGAGGCTTATAAGCAATTTTCCGATCGCAAGTTTATCAAAGCTGTGATCCGCTTTTAGAATAGTTCAGAAATAGTTTTTGCACTTGGTGACACTGGAAGGGGAAGGAAAGAATAGGAGGGATATTTGTGAAATGGCGTTATTCAAGAACATTTTTCGTCGTTGATATATCAATTGTTTCTCATAATGATTCTGACAATTGAACGCAGACTAGTGTATCACAGCTTGTTACAAGCTTACTGACGGCAAAAAGGCGCGTAAAAGTATGTTCTTTACCAAAACTACAACCTACAATCAAAGACACACACTCGAAACGGACAAACACCCATGGCTACTCTCTTAAATCCCATACCCAACCAGAGCTCAAGATTTACTAAACCACAAGACATCTAAGGGCATTTTCTTCCCTTACCAGTGCTGATAGAGCAACAATCATCACCATCCTACATAATCACCAATTAGCAAACTGTACACTACTCTCCTCTTACACAAGAATTACATACGCAATTAACACCAAACCTCTCGCAAAAGTCTTCTTGGTAGCTTTGCTTGATACAAGGACTTTGCGCCCATTGTCCGTGTTGGTTAACGCAACCTGCTAAATTGTTCCAGCAACAATCCTGGTCTCTTCCGCTGCACTGTAAAGATGTCAGAATCAAAATCGAAGGATAGTTGGGATAGTGAGGGGAGAGTGTAGCGTACGGCGGTTGTGACTTGAGCGAGAGCGAGAGCTGCGAATGCAGATTGGATGAGTTGAGAGAATTGCATTTTGTAAGGTGTTGATGTGCTTTGCAAGTTTTGTGGTGGCTAGTTGCAGTTGGACCGGTGAGGTGAGAGGTGTTGATGTGAGAAAGAGAGGGGGTGGAGGATAAGTTATTGGGGTATTGTAACTCTTACTAAATACTCTTCTCTGGCTCACCCTCACGTATTCTCGTATCGTTGTAATCTTGCGTTTTTTTCGGATCGGCCTGCGGGCAAGATGGATCTACAGAATTTGATAAGTAGAAAGTGATCATTAATGCTATCTCGGTCATACGAGTCACTACAACTGTCTTGAGACACTGCAGAAATTAGGGTAAGGAATTACTATGTATAGTACAGTACATTAATATTCCAAACAACTCGAATTTAGACTACACCGATAAAATCAACCCGAAGACTCCCAAGAACAATTAGAGGCTGCCATTTCGTGCAGTCATAATCTCTAAGCAGCAATAGCCGAGCCTCAACCCTTTGCCAGACCCCAGACCACTCAATCGGGAACTGCCGTACTCGAGTAATCTTTATATTGACACCGACTCAAAGTAGAGATCCGACAACCGATCGGGAAAAGCTTATCTTCTTGCGAGCCCGCGGGGTGTTCGTTTCGCCTGGGACGAAGTAGAACCTTATTTCTACGTCAGGCTGAGGCTCCGAGCTTCTTATTGGCTTAGACGGGAGTGCGAAGTATTAAGGTTTGTGGTCCCTGACTTGTGAGATGAATGTGGGGAAATCTTTAATTTCACTCGAGCTTGCACGTGGGTGAACAAGTCATGGGTGGTTTCTTAGGAATAGCGAAGGCTGTGTACTTGGTGTTTGTTTGGCTTTCATGGGATATGGGATATGGGATATGGTGTTGTCTTGAATTAAATTAAACGATTCGATACAGTAGTGTTGAAAACAAGCTTCATCAGGAAATTTTACTACGCAAAATCATTAGTGTGGATTTTTGAATGTGGACGTTCTATACATAGCCTTTCCCAGATTTTAAGATCCTCGGGAGGTATTGACAGTTATGCAATGATCCGGAATTTCTATCCAGAGCTTCGTTGCTCTTCCATCTGGCGTGTATTTTACGATTGAAAAACCCATCCTGATCACTCGCGAGTAATTCACAAAAAAGATTCCAAAATTGATGACCAAGACAATGTCAGAGATGAAAAGTATACTCAATTATAGTAATCACTCGAGAAACCACGAATCCTAGAATTTCCTCAACCGCACAGGTTGCCTAGCTCCTAAATTAAGAAGACTTAGCCTTCTCAAAGTTACTCGCGTCTTCGCCATATGAATCAGAAAATAATACAGCCCCAATATTCTAAGCATCGTATACTTCGTACCAGCATTTTCCCTCCAGATTGGACTGACTGACAAATCAGTCGACAGCATCCTCCTTAGCTCGCTAAAGGGAAGACTTGGTAACCTCACGAACAGATCGTAAACCCTAAAAGCATCTTAGAATAAGAAGACGAGAAAATGAAACTGAGAAATCCCTACAGGAACAACCGATCCTCACTCTAGCGATTGCTTTTCCTATAATGGTTCTTCACAGTCCCTACGAGAGGACAAGAAAGGTGTTCGTAGGTAGTATACGGCAAGGCCCTCGTAATTTGTGAGAGTATTAGAATTACGGCTTTGGGATATCAAACGTTTCCTATGTTCTTACCACATTGACAAAGCCATTCTAAAGCGTGAGTTAATAAACCTCCCCTGATATAAGTTAGTAGTAACTTGAATTTGTGACAACATAATTTTGCATCGTATTCCAAAGTACTGATGCTATTAGTTTCTGTTGGAATCGACGAGCAAGCAGATGTATGCAGAGAAATAACTGAAGCTCAAGCAGAACGTAGTTACTGAGAAAAACCCGTACAGATTACCTACAATGGCCTGATGCCAACGAGATTTCGCACATGCATGCTTCCTCAGACTTTCGTATGCCCCGATAGAACAAATTGGGCGGCAAATGGCTACTTTGGGTATATATTGTAGTTTCTTATTCTAAAAATCAAATCACCCGAGTCAACCTCCAGAAGACAGAGCTCCAAATCAATCATCTCACTCCACCTCCTCACCCTCCAACCCCTCCGTCCCATTCACCACAACCCCTCTCGAACTCTCCAAATTAAAAGCCTGCCCCACCAACTCATCCGTCAACCTCCTCGTCACCCACCCCCCCCTCTTACCCCTCCTCTCCCCCTCAACCCACCGCCAGAACCCCCCCGCAAACGGCGTCCCATAAAGCTCCATCCAAAAAAACCCTTCCAACCTCCCCCCCAACTCCCCCAACTCATCAATCCCCTCCAGCGCACAAAAAGTCGCCAAGACACCCGCGAAAAAACGTCCATGTCCCTTTTCCGAGTCCATCCCGCCGATACCCGCAAGCATCAGGATCCAGAGTGTCATCTCGGGGTACTCGTTATATAATGTTGAAAGACTGAGTCCCAGGCGGGAAATCTGGGCGCGGATGCGTGAGGATAGGAGATGGAGGAGAGGAAGGCCGCGGACCGTGTCCCGGAGGAAGATGATTATGTGTAGGAGGAGGGCGTGGGAGAAGAGGTAGAAGATGGAGTTTGTGACGGTTAGAGGTGAGAGGTGGGGTGATTGGGAGACGAGGAGGGTTCTTCGTTCGAGGTGGTTTAGGGTCTCGGAGTAGTTCTCGATGGCTAGTTCGTCGGCGCGTCCGGCGGAGCGTTCTTCTTTTACTAGAGAGATCTTTTGGATGGAGGTGAAGATGGATATTGTTTCTTCGGCTAGGTCTGGGAGACCTGTTAGATTTGCTAGTTTTGTCCGGTAATGTGTTGCTAGGGCGTTGAGAGGTGGGTGAGGGTTGGGAATAAACAATTCTGGTACTGGAAAACGAGGTGGGGTTTCGAGGAGGATGGATGCCCAGTTGTCGACCCTAGGGTGGATAAGTTAGATATTCCGGGTGAAAAGGGAGATGGAGGGTGTACCAAATTGACATGGCTTTTGCGAAGCCCGTTAATTCTTGGATTCCATCTCTGGTTCTTACTAGGGCCTCGAAGCCTTTCATGTGCATTCTAGCGCCTGCATGTCTTGCTGCTAAGTTCTAGGAAAGTCAACTTAAAAGCTAGATACCGATGAGGGATCTTCTTATGGGGAGAAAATATGAGAAGAAAATGTAGGAAAAGAAATAACCTCTAACTGCATCAAACACCCCACGGCACAAATGGTGGCATCTGTAACGAACAAATCGGGCTCATTCAATCTATCTTTCAACACCCGAATCGTCTCGGCTTGATAGAAATAAACTTCCAATCCGATTTTCTGTTTGTGGAGAAGCGATCGACTGATAGCAGCAATGGATAGAGTAGCTTGTAAAAGGAGAGGATCTGTCAGAGCCATGGGAAGCCATTTTTCTCGTGGATGAAGGGTCGCATGGTCATGTCTAACGATTCTATCAACTGAGACCAAGAATTAGTCAAAGTTCTAAGAAAGGAGGATGGGCTGGTGTGGTAATGGGGTGGAGAAAGTCGAAATGTACGTACAATGAAAGATCAGAGCTTGTGCATGTTTGCTCGATCCATTGGGAATAACGTTGAATGGATCTAGTACCGGATTTCCCAAGGTTACAATAACTGGTTTACAAACTAACTTGCCATTTTGAGAAGGCCCCCGTATCCGCTCCTGCACCCGACTTACATCCTTATCAGGAGTTCCTCTCTGTGGTTGATTTCGACGAGCGTGCGATCGTATGAGATTCCTTACCGTCCCACCAGGACGGCCCGTCCCAGATTCGGCAACGAAATGGAGAGGCTGGACCAATTATCAGCAAGGTCATCATTCTGTCATGTATGTTACTGCACGGAGTACATATGATAGAGTTTTGTGTAACGCCGGGTAGAAAGGAAGACTTACTACTGGTCGATGAGCTGCAGAAAAATCAGAAACGTGTCAGCTTCCATTGCCGCTCTACCTATCAGATTGTTGAGAGGGAAAAGCCATGGTATATCTCACAAATATTTAAAGGGGAAGTAAGTTGTCGATTCCTCCCCGCTTCAGCTTCCCCAGATTGATCGACCCGGTGTTGCGGGCTCCTGGTCTTTGACCTGGGGGTTGCCATCCTTACGGGCCTATTGGGTAATTGTGGAACAGTGGAAAGGTGGAACGAGGGCGAATCGTACTTGACTCCAAAAAAAAGGTTGTTTGCCTCTTTGGGATGGCTCTGTAAAAAATGTGAGATCCTTGTGGCGTTTGTCATCCAATGCCCGTAGTGTAAAATCCGACGCTAACCTATGGCGTTCGCTGAATAGGGGTTTGTTCGCCATTCGTTGAAGTATGAAAAATAAGTGGGGACTCCCCAGCTTGTATTGGATTGAAGATTGAAGATTGAAGATTGAAGATATTTTGGGTGCATTTGGAGACGTCGATGCACTCTCTGGACTAGGAAAATCGCTGAAGTGCTGAGAATTCCTGCGACTTGCTTAAGAATGCTCTACTTGGACTGTAAACAATGAAGGTTTGAAGAAACGCTCCCAACCAACTCATCAGCCAGGGGAGAACGTAGAGAAGAGCAAAAGCAAAATGCAAGTTTGAAGAAGAAAAATTAATAGGCCAAGTGGCATTGAGCCTTCTGGTGAGGAGATAACTCCCCTTTCCCACCTGACTTTTCTAGACCTCAGGTCTGAATCGAAAAAGAGAAGCAAGTAGAATGCGCCTGTAGCACTCCTCTTTCTACTCGAGGACCTTCAGGTAGACTGCCTGATCAAACACGCCTTCGGCACGTATCCGACTTTTCGGTATAGAAGCCGATTCCACGATTCTGCCAATGCAGGGAGGGCGAAGAAGGAAAAGAAAAAGAAAAGAAAACTCTGACCCTTGATGATGAAATTGACGATCCAACGGGGAACCCAGCATCTCGGCATCCAATTGTGGCATGGCGTTGACTTTGCGGGGTATGTACCTGCTTCACGACCAGCATCCCGACTTTCCTGCATTTCTCTGAGCCTCAACAACCTCGCCATGTGCCATTGATTTATATCCTTCGACTCCGATTCTTCTCTGGCGTCTTTGTACGCTGATGGTACGAATATTCAATCCAGGCACACACCACTTGGCAGGTTGATACATCTCCGGACTTCCAGCAGCGAGAGAGAGCTGGGAGACCGGCAAATGGTCTAAATGGCGCCATCGTTTCCCCTCTGTGGTCGCATCACCTGAACCAACTCGACGGTGTAGCCGCTATTTCTATTACGTATCGCACAGTATGACGCTGCCTTCTTATTGGCGTCGGCTTGGGTGCAGAGCCTTCCAGCCTTCTTCCTGGGCAGAGGTCAGATTGAGCGGAGGATCGAGAAGCACCTATCACGAAAGTACAACCTTGCTATGCGCAATGATGATCTTTCCTGCCCTGCGATCAAGTCGGTGTGAGGATGCTGGGGATTGACTGGTGTTTGCGATGTTGATAAACCATGGCTAATTCCTTCGTAGAATTGTCGTGCTTTTCGAGAACTTCCCTTTCGAGCCCTCCATCCAACCTCATGGGGAGAATTAAGGAATCGTGTGGTGTAAGATGTAGGTCTATTTCGTAATGGAATTCTGTGAGTGGATCGCATATTTTTGAGCGGGTTTTCTCTTAGCTACCTAGCCTCTCTAGCCCAGGTACGGAGGTAGCACCAGAGAAAAACGTATTTTCGGACTCGCGCGAGACGAGACGAGAATTGTGCTTCCACACATGATGCCTAGGAACTATTAATACTTGGCTGTAGGTAGGGAGTAAAAGAGGGACCTTTTTTCATTTCTTACGCCTTGAAATTTTTATACAAGATCTTCACGTCTTGTTGCTTTTGTTTTCATCTTTTTTTTTTTGGCATAACCTTAGTACCCCGCCCCCGCTTCCGATTTTCTTGAGCAACAAACATTCCAAGAGGTGAATCAACACCAGAAGCGAATAAACTCGAGTAAGACAAAGAAATCGATTGGACCGCGCACGTCATCTCCGAATCAAGTTGCACTACTCACCATTCCCCACAATATCGAACATAAATCAATTTTACAGCTCTCACCTTCATCCACAAGGCACCACTACTCCAACAACACCAGACTTCCGAATACCAAAAAAGAATTCTCGCAAGCTCAAGAACCAGAAACAAAGCAGCAAAATGGCAGCTCTCCCAAAGGATCTCGCAGAACTCAACCGCACCGACTCTCGAAATGGTCCTCTCTCTCACGGTCGCGGCGGCGCGGGTAAGCTTTATTTCACATTCTCCTGTCTTCAAATTCCAACTTCGATCTCTTCATTTGCGATGCCATGCGCTACAATCAAAACGCATATTCTCCGCAGATCTCGAGTTATCCATGGCGCAAACCTTAAGCTTTAGATAGCCCCACGATTCTGCAAAGCTATACCGAAAAACAGAACTAACACCTCTCCCCAGGAAACATCGGTAGCACCCCCTCCGACTTCGACCCCGTAACCCTCCAAACCCCCACCATCAAGAGCGACGTCTACACGACCGGCCGAGGAGGAAGCGGCAACATGGCAAAAAACACCGACGCAGACGCAGCACGACGAGCCCAGGACGTTGAAAGGCAAGCTACCCTTAACCTTAACCCTACGCAAATCCTCCACCATCTATTCCTATCACCTCTCAATTCTGCAATCAAGTATTTATAAACTAACAAACAAAACCAGCGCACCACGTAGACAATCAAACTCCTCCTCCCACGTCGGACGCGGAGGCGCAGCTAACATCTTCAAACCCACCGCTGAAGATATCCTGCAAGCGCGAAAGGATAATGCGAAGTGGGAGAGTGCTGTGGGGGATGAGGAGGCGACGACGACGGGGGGGAAGAATACAAAGGGGTTGGCTGATAAGGGGAAGGAGTGGTTGTTTGGGAAGAAGTGATTTATTCGCTTCTCTCTCTTCTTAAGCACTCTACTTTTTTTTCCCCCTCTTGCTACCTCGTAGTTATGGATGGCGGTATTTCATAGGGGACTTTTGTTTGTTTTACTCGGATGTGGGATGGGGATGGGGCGTTTTTATGGGGGGAGGGGTGTTGGCGTTTTTTTGCGATTTGCTTTTGCTTTTGCATGGCTTTGAGAGTGGTGAGGGGTTTTAATAGGTGTAGCTAGGGAGAGGAAAATGATACCCTCGTTCACAAGTTCACATGTTGACATTTCGCTGACATTGGTTTATTTCCTTTTACTTCTCTTTTCGTAAGTTGTCTCCTTGACTATTTAGGGATGTTTCCCTCGTAACCTACGGAGTCTCTATTGAAACTTTGACTAGGTCATTACTTAACCTTAGCTCTTGCCTTTTAAGATTTCAACATAAAGACTACCGGTGGTCTAGAACTCTTAGAAAATATTTCTTTCCTTATATATCTTTTAAAAGTAAGATTTATATAGTATATATATATGAAAAGTTAATAGTAGAAGAATACTTATATATAACGTGGTTTATCAGGACCCTGGGCATATCAGGACCCTGCGCACTCCAAAACCCATACAAAAAGCTGCTTAGTAAGCAGCTCTAACTTTTTATTCTATTGATGAAAAAGCTATAATTGAAAAGCTAGTTTCAGTAGTATATAAAGAAATACAATATAAAGTTTTAGATGCGTACCAATTATAATCACTTAGTTATTAAAGAAATGAAAAACAAATCATGAATACAGGGGTAATTTTAAGCGAATCGTTAACTACAATTAGTAAACGTCTGAAATTTTGTATTTTATTTGTTTATATAGTAATAAAACAAAAATTTCAA
The DNA here is from genome assembly GCA_001399465.1 of Hymenoscyphus scutula. Classification (NCBI taxonomy): domain Eukaryota; kingdom Fungi; phylum Ascomycota; class Leotiomycetes; order Helotiales; family Helotiaceae; genus Hymenoscyphus; species Hymenoscyphus scutula. Next base: position 81,221 of record LKTO01000058.1, read on the forward strand.
TTTTAGCTTTTTTTATATATAAACTAAAAAGTTAGAGTTGCTTACTAAGCAGCTTTTTGTATGGGTTTTGGAGTGCGCAGGGTCCTGATAAACCACGTTAAGCTATAATTATTCTTCTACTTTTGGGATATTTTACTTTAATCTAATTCGTTAAGTACGGTATATATTTAAATTATATATCGGTTTTTACTAAAAAGAGTAGCTAAGGAACTAAGATAAGAGTAGTAAGTCGCCTTGTTACCCTATATCACGTGCTAACCTTAGCGATCAGGCTGTAGTCTTAAGTACTAGCTTCTCTAAACAATTTCAATTAAAGTACGAGAATACGCTCACTAAATGAATAAGGATAATTACACTACGTATAAGACTTACTAGCTGTAGAGAAATTGCCAGAAGCAGGGGGTTTGGATAAAAAACCCCGAAATAATCAGTCCCTCTGCTTCTGGCACCTCTGGTACTATCGCCACAGCTATTTGATCTGATACGTTGTAAGAATAGTAGGTCGCCGACCCCTCAGAGCCATCTTCTTGGATCCTCAATTGGCAGCGGAAGGCTCGATGTTGCACAGCGTCTTCTGACAACACATCTTGCAGCAACAATTGCGAAGACACCAATTGAACTGGAATGGCGCTCGCATATGATATGCGGCATATCAGCTGATTCTACACACACCTCTTCTACTCGTGAGGCAAGCTACTTTACCTTACATTTCAACTCAGCTTATCTCCCTCCCCAAATTCTTTCATCGAGATAGCAGCGATGTTGGGCTTTCTGAGTCTCCGCGGTCTCAAAAGACTCGTTACTGCTTTCACCCGGACGTTCAGCTTCTTTGCTAATACAACTGCCGGCGAGGCGGAAAACAACACCAGTCACCATGAAGAACGATGCTTCTGGGTTTCTCTCTATCTTACTGTTGAAAGTTCAGAGGAACTGTATTCGGCCTTTCCGCAAGTTATTGTCGAAGCCCCAGACTTCAAAAATACCGGCATCAGGCCCCTCAGGGTGGATGAGATCCTAGAAGGAAATAACCCGCCAGTTATCTTCATTGCCCCACGACTTGAGTGTAATGCCGAAACTCGGGACCTTGCCGCCATCCTCTCCTCGATACACATTGCTAAGCCTCGAATTACACAGTCCGCCCTGCCGGATCCAGAGTGGAATCGTTGGAGTTTGATGAGAGACTATTTATTGACCAGTTTGACGGAATTTCACGACCGACTAAAAGCTCAAGCTCCGTATCGTTGGCGTCCTGGAGGTTATCATTCACGGATGCAGTACCCGCAACACTTTCAGGACCGGAATCTGTTCAATGGCGCCTTTGTGTATCTAATGGAAGTATGGAATGACAAAGATAGCTTTCCCTCTCCGGCCTCGGTGTCTCGAACAAATTATGGTGAAAGTGGAAGCCATACGAAACCATCTGGGAGTACCAGTGATGCTTGGTTTCTTGGCCGCACCTGGTAAGTCTTTCAGAGCTTTCAACAAATCGACCTTCAATATATCTCACAGCTCGTAGGACAATCAACCCCAAAGACCAAGCATTGCCGATCCACATTGCATTGTTCGCTGCTTCCCAAGTGTGTCTTAATAACGATACAGACTTAAAAGAATGGCCAAAGGAATGCGCGTGGATGTTGCCATTGGCGTTTTCATGGCCGTGGCCGTCGTCGCCATGGATACGTTTCTGCTGCAAAGGTCAGAAGTTCTTCCATGCACAGTTCCATATTCGATACTGGACTGTCAACAACGCAGCTACAGACTCTCAAGAGAGTTTGCCTAAGTACTCAGGAGTGCGCACTCACAGGGAAGCCTTCGAGATCACTTCGTATCGCAAGAAAACCCCAGTTTTAATTCGGGAGGCCAGAGTATCCGTTGGGGTACTTGCCTTGCACTCGTCCCCGCGATCAAATTTCTCCATGGTCAGTCTCGCAGACGATCCTGGTTTGTCTTTCGACGTTCACGAACGCGACTATTGGCAAACTTTTGCGCTGGAACAGTCTCCAGCATTAGCTGGATTTGTGGTCATCCTGGCAGCTGTTTTCCAAATGATCAACCAGTGGGTCGCCGAGTGGACCAAAACCCTAAAGTCTTTCGATGTTCTCGAAACCCCGGGTACAAATCCGGTAAGTGATATAGCAATGTCCAACTTTTCCAATGCTAACAACCTGGATGGACTCGACTCCAGAACAAATGTCCGGCCATGGCCGACGAAGACGAGATTTCCCTGAAGCAAAAGCAACAACGACAACAACAACAGCAACAGCAACAGTTGCTCAAGACGAGGCTGGGTAAGGGAATTATTGAAGCAGAACAGGTGATACTCGATACGTCTTCCTGGGTTAAGAATTTCATCGAGGACTTCATATATCTAATCGAGAGCCTCAAGTGCTCTCTCGGAGACGCTGCGACCAATAGTGTACTAGAAAGTTGTGAGAAACTGAGCAACCATCACCGCGCCGAGGAGAATTCCCTCTCAAGGTACTTATCTAACATTGCCCAGGAATTAGGGAATAGTAAGTATTACCACGATGCTGGCATATTTACCACTATACTCAGGGCTCATGACTATTGCCAGGAGATTCCACACAAAGCGTTACGAGGTTTGGACCGACTTCACTTCCAACACCTCCCATAACGCCGTGAAGGACTTGAATTCCAGAGACAAGACAGTCTGTTATCAAAGGTAATTTCCCACTTCTCGTGTTGATTTTAAGTCTGGTCGGATGAAGGTTTTTATAAGTTTCAACAGTGGAACAGAGTTGATAATAGTACTCCAGTGGAATATTCATGTAAAGTTATGAATGGGTCTTTTCTACAAAAGCGGTCAGGTACAACAACGCGAATATGTTTTCTTTGAGCTGGGGGTATACCAGGGTATGGGAGTAGTTACAGCACATAATCCTGAAAGAAACATGATGAATATAAGAGTGTTCGTGAAATCTGATTCGCTTGAAGTTAACGAAAATCTCCCTAAAACAGGCGGCACGGCACAGCTTCTCACGCTATATCAGACGTCATATATACCAACTCTAAGTAAGACGATATAGATCCGACCTAGGCCCAACGATAAAACTCCTATTCCTAAACCCCTTCTACTCGTTCCTTGAGAACTATTTCTCTTCTTAGTCTTTCAGACAATTTGTCTTAAAAAGTCCATAAAGTATATAAAAGTAATTTTTTTATACGTTTTCTAGTAAACTTTATCTCTAGACAAACTTCAGATTCAGTAAGAAGCTAGTTCTTTTCTACTATCGCTACAATAGAATAATGTCGATAGTAATGATTGAATTCGAAGCCGGATTACGTAAAATATTAACCGGGAGTGTTCGCCGAAACCGCTCCAGGGGGCGAAATCGATCATTTCGCAGCTACCCTTCTCAGCTGTCCCGTCGCCGCTACACCAGTGCAAGGTGCGACCAGCTACACGGTGTCAGGCGAATAGGGGGCTAAGGTCGTCCAGTTTCGACGCTCTCAATTACCTATGAAACATCTCGAGATAGCAAGGCAACTTTATGGAGATTTTGTCCCCTTATGCGAGGCGCGAGGTATGTGTGGACCAGTTTATGTGTATATAGCAGATTTGATCCCCGGACCGGCTTTTTGTAGAGTTAGGAACTTGTTCTTTTCTCCGACTCCTGGGATGGAAGGGCGTCTCCAGCAAACAGTGCGGGATTTCGCAACGTCTGAGCTTCCATCTATCTACGATTATTTACACTGTATATCCCGTTAACGAGAACTCGTAGATTCTTCGCTTCAGCGTGGATTAATAAAGATGCCCATACATTGGAGACACCTCCTGGTTTACTTAACGAGTACTACAAGCTCTTGGATGAAATTTCTCTTGGCCTGCCTGTGCAACTTCACGAAAAGATAGAAGAGGTTCGACGGGAGCTTCCGAGGCTTTTTCGGTCGGGGTATCCGGTTGTTTTTCAGCATGAGGATCTTTTGGAGAATAATATTCATGTTGATGATGGGACTGGGCATATCACAGGTATGTCTATACACCCACTTTTCCCTTTTCCCTTCTCCCTCCCTTTGGCGCTCTCTAGTGTACTCTCTACGAGTAAAGAGATAAAGACTATCTAACTATCCCCATCCAGGCATCATAGATTGGGCCGACTCAAAAATCTCCCCCTTCGGCGTCTCCCTCGCAAGTATGGAAGTCGTCCTGGGTATCCAGACTCGAACCCATTGGCGCTTCCACCCCAACCATCATAGTCTTCGGGAATTATTTTGGGAATCCTTTTATCAGGTGACTGGACCTATCTCAGACGATGATCGGCGTACTATAGAAGTTGCGAGGTTGTTTGGGTTTTTTCGGGAGTATGGGTTTGAGGAGAGGGAATATGCTGTTGCTTATCTTTCTGCTTTGTGTTTGGTTTGAAGGAGGGGGTAGATGGGAAAGTAGTACGTTTTGGAATGTGAATGTGGGGAGGGGAATAGGTAGTGTTGTGTTTTATTTACTAATTATAGATATTATCTAGACATATATCTAATTTTACTATAAAATTACTAAAGTTAATAATAACGCTAAAATCTATTAAACTAACCTGATTATCTAGACTTTCTTCTTAATTTAAAAAAAATCGGTTTAATCTCAGTACTGCGGTTTGCCCCCCCGGGTTTAGCGACCCTCTGCTTCGGGCAAGGCGCGTGCACGAGCCAGCCGCCGCTTTCAACATCTATAAAAGTTCGCGCTCCCCGCTGCTCGCCCGTCTTCTTCAAGACGATATAAGGCTGCTCCAGATGTGGCACGGAGGCCGTTCGTGGAGTACATTTTTGCTGCCCTCCCTAACCGGAGTGAAGGGGCCATCCGGGTGCGCTGTTCGACAAAATTCAAAAAGCGACACCGTATAGGGCCCGATCGTTCTTGAACTAGAGAGCGGCCACTGCTTCATTGACGTTGGGGCTTCTGTATTGAAGAAGGTCGAACCGTCAAGCAGCGGTAATGATGACGACTCAAGTGATGGAGATCCGGACTTCAGCAGCGACAATGGAGATTCTACAGGCAGTAGCTTGTCCCTTGGTGTCAGCCGGGACGAATGTCTGCAAAGGGCCTTGTCCATCTGTCGGCCAGCCTCAGTGTCTTTCTTCGTCGCAATTCTGGGAACGAGGGATATTACCCAGTGGCTTCATATCATGGGAAATTGAGTCGTGGCGGCTCGTCTGGAGTGGTTGATCACAATGTTGATTTGTGTTAACGACTTGCGTTCGGAATTGTTTTCCTTGGTATCGATAGGGATAGGGTTTAAATCTCAGGTTGTATCTTATTGTATGTTGACATGCAAAGCAGACATAAAGCGCAACGTCTTCACTGGAAATAATTGAGTGTATTATATTTGTTCAGTTATGCAATTGCCTATTCTTCTTGCCCCAGACGGTCTATCACTGAGCTGGATACATCTGTCATCCCATCTGTGAGAACAACTAATGAGGCCCTTTAGGCGTTCATCAGTCTCGTATTCCTTCAGCGCGCTCTCCTTCCACTGCGACCAACCTTCTACTACCCCAAACGCTTTCAATATTGCATTTACTAACGGCAGGGCGTACGTCCATTCAGGCTCTAAGGCCAGGCCCCAAAAAAATCTTCTGACTTTTTCATCAATCATATTTCTAGCTAGATCAGATAAGCCTCTTCTCTGTAGCATATCAGCTAGTACAAGATCGTTGGGGCTCAGTGAGAATTTCCCATTACACAAGGCGTTCATATCTGCTGTAACAAGCGATGGTCCAAAAGCTTCCTGTCGAGGTACAATACGTGCCATTTGCCAGTCAATAATACCAGTGATGTTCAGCTGCTCGTCGACGAGTAAGTGGTCCCCTTTGTCGTCGATATGCTTTAAGTAGAATCTCTCCGTCATTTGGTCTTGCGAGACCAATTGGGTCACGTTATCCTTCAAAAAACGGTACACTAGATAAGCATTGATAGGATATTCGGTATAGAGCTGGCCATCCACGATGAGCTCCAAGAACTGCTCAGCAAAAGCAGTATAATAGGCGGTAGATGTAGTAAACGGACCTGTAGGAGTAAGAACGAGAAACCTGTCACTCGCAACAGCCGATACCTCGACTTCAGATGATTGCAAGTATAGAGAGCCAGCTTTAGGAAAAGGGCATTTTTCCAACTGCATCAAAATGTCTGCAAGACCGCTCCAGACCTTTGCCTTTTCGTTCTTACTAGCTTTGCCGCCGGACACCCCCTGGCCTGTCCATGGTGTCCCCCGTAGTTCTTCCATAAGAATGAAGCTGACGCCAGTACCATGGTCTGTTTCAGTGCCACATATACCGTAACTAAATGCTCGAGGTGCCGGTACTGTAGTAGTTTCAAGAAACTTCAGGGTTGCATATTCGCTAAGTACAAGGTACTCGACTAGCGAAGACGGAAGACCAACAGCGAAGCTAGCAACACGTGGAATGCGGAGTAACCATGAAGGAGAGCCATCGTGGAAACGAATACGGGCGTGGTAGTTGGCGCTCCCCATAAGAGCACCAGTGCCAATCGTGGAAGAATATTCAATGGTGCAACTCCGGCCACCATTTAGATTTGAAGCATGCTTGCAGACTGCCGCGTCGTTGATCCGAGAGCGGAGACGTTCAATTTCAGCGGCAGTCTGCACCATGTAAGTTGCATCGTCTAAGGCCTTTTATTCCAGGAATACTCAGTATCGGTTTAGATGAGATATAAGAACGAGGCGCTTACCTTGGTACACTTGTGGTAGAATGGGGACATGTGAATGAGACATAGATAACTGTTGCACGCATCGCATCCACCAGTGGCTCTGACGCTTGGTCGTTCACATCCCGACCTTGAGCAAGTGAAGAACCTCGAGTACATAGTGTGGTAATGTATAAATAAGACGAGCTGTGATAGCAATGTGAAAAATATCCAAGAATGGCTTGGAAAAGAGGGCGGGAATCGCATGTAGCTAGACAAGATGGTGTTTGTTATTGAAGTAGTCCTGGAGTGTTGCCGCAGGTTCAGCGGGCTTTGTCACCGCCTTCATTCTGCCCACCAGACGACTGCACCTCTGCGCCAACTGGACACTTGGCATCAGCCCAACCTACTCGCGAATTATGATTCGTTTGTCCAATCTGTCTGTGCCTCTCGTTCAAGCCGCAGGCTCGCGGCACTTCTCCAGAAAGGGATCGTAGTCAAGAGCGAAGGTAGGGAGAATGCCGGAACTGTCGAGAGTTAGAAGAAGGTGGGTGAAGGAGGATAAGGTAAAATAATCGAGTTGCACAGTGGTAGTGGAGATGTAGAGGACGTTTGAGAGACAGCGAACTTCGAGGGCCTTCGCAAACGAGGGGATCGCAGCCAAGTCCACGGGGCTTGACGAGAATTCGAAGCCTCTGTGTGTGTGTGTGTGAGAGAGAGAGAGAGAGAGAGAGAGAAAGTGAAGAGGGAATAGTGTTAGAAAAGAGTGTGCAAAGGAGATGCGGTGGTTGCTGGAGGTGGAGGGTGGGTGGAAACTACGAGAACTTATGTAGCCGGGAGCAGCCTCAAGGCAGAGACAGACGAGCTCTGCCATGACTGATGGGGGGCTGTTTCTAGCTCCTGGATTGAGGAATTTTAGGTGGTCAGGATGATTGATGATGGTAACCATCAATTTTCGGGAGGGATGCGGTTCTGGGGGGTCGTCGTGCCAAGCGAACCGAGGCACGTGCGCTGCGGGCAAAGCTTAGCGAGCGGTCGAGGCTATGTAAAACAGGGACCAAACCAGCCGAATTCAGCGGCCCAAACCGCAGTACTCAGTCATATGGTATAAGAATATCATTAAATAAACTTACTCAATTTATCTAAGAAATAAAATTTAATAAATTAACCTAATTAACTCGACTACTTACTTGAAAAATCTATAATTAAAATAAAAATAAAATATTCTACCTCCCCCTCTATATTTCCTAAATTTAATCTCCTTCTACCGACTTTATATATATTAATCAACTAAATTCCTCTCTCTAGCCTCGAAAATAAATTAATTTAAAGAAAACTTACAAAATAGATCGAGCCTACTCCTTATCTCTTATATATATACTCTTTTCATATATATAATTGTATTAATTACTTGAATAACTCTTTACTCACTATGATGAAAAAAGCATCAAGTTATAAATTAATTACTTTTCATTCTTTTATTACTAATTCATCCACTACCTCTCCATCTCATCTCATCTCATCTCGTAGATTATTTTCTTCCCCTAGATAGATAAGTCAATCTTCATCTTTAACCCCATCTTCCATTTTTCTTTCCATATATGAATTAACCCTCTCTCCGTATCTCTCAATATGTAAATGCAAACTTGCTTGAGGGAGTCAAGTACCTATTTTGCCACCATTATTTGCGATGAATCCAAGAATTCAATGCTTTAGTCCTTTCTCACTCCTTATCCTCCTGTTGGTAAAGATAAACTTAAATACCAACCAGGCTGTTGAACCTTGGTTCCCGAGGACCTTGGGTTTGGTGGTTATGCGATGACGAGCTAGATAAGATGGGTATCTATTACATATTAGACGATGGTAAATTGATGGGGAAAGGTCAATACTAACTTGCGTACTAATTCGCAGCAAACCAAAAGACACCAAGTCTCCAATTCCTACATGCTCGATCCGACCCTCACACTCAACGACCAGAAAACCTCCTTGTTTCAGTCCCACATAAGGAACCAGCCCAATAGATCAAACACGGATTCTAAACATACACCTCAACTCTCCTCACTCAAGGAGCCCTATTCATCCCCGGAAAGCCCTTACTCTCACCCAGCATCTCCGCGCCCCAATTAGCATACGTCTCCGGCGGCGGCGCAGTAGCAATCAACTCCTCCTCACTAATCACCGGCGGGATATTATGAACATACGCATGTCCAAAAGGCGGCATACCACCATACTGTTGCTCAGCGGTAGTACCCACCATCCCAACCCCACTTACACCACTTACTCCCAGTCCCCCACCTCCACCAAAACCCTCACCATTGAAGAAATCTTTCAGTTCAAATGGGAGATCGACCGGTCCCCGGGCGTACCACCCATTCACGACGTTGGAACTTCCAGGACCTGGGAGAGTCGTGTTGGGATATTGGGAGTAGTCGAAGGTGAAGGTTGCCTGTTGCTGTTCCATGTATTGTCGGAACTCGACGGCTTTCTCATGCTGTTCCGAGCGAGCGTCGAAGATGCCTACGATTTTTGCGAGTTGCAAGGATACTTGGGTGAGAATTGTAAAGGTGGGACAGAGTTTGACGTTCTCTAATGCGTTCATGACATCTCGCACCGCGGCTTTCCGTGCCATGTCATCCTCGGTGTCTTTTTCCGTCCAAGGACGAGCAAGGAAGTCGAGGGAGAGGATAAATACTGAGTGGTAGACGTAATAGCCGTCTAGCCATGCGCGTCCGTCAAAGGTACCGCTGGAGAGAAGTTGTAGAAGAAGGAGAGCTGATTTTCGTGAGAATTCTCCGCAGGCATGACTTAGGTTCATCTCTTCCGTATCGAGATCTTGAGAACGAACATGTTTGCCCAGCTGTCGTGCCAATTGAACTCCGACCTTGCGCAAAATGAAAGGACGAGTGACCAGAGACTGGACATGGTGGAACTGAATATGTAAAAGAATAATAGCACGGCGATGTCGTGGATGTTGGGAAAGGAATTCCAAACGTAATTGTGGAGGCAAACTATGATGCCACGTATCCAAGTCGTGAAGAAATTGGATGGCAACAGGGCTTTTGGTTGTATCTCCCTGATCTGTAGGGTGACTTGGTGAAGCATATATCTTTCTCCGAACATCTGAGAGCAACTTGGCAAGACGTATGGAATTCTCGACATAACCCTGCGGAATTGATTCACCTCCATCCAAGATCATCTCATCTGGGAACTGCACATTCACTTCAGTATCATCAATTGCGCAGGGCCTACCCAAAATAGCACATTGATACTGTTCGAAAGAATATGCAGTCCACCAAACACGTTTGCGGATTTCGCGCTCCAATTTATCGAATCCTCCTGAAGTTCCCTCTCGGTGCATTCCCAAGGCCATAGCCATGATAGATGCACATCCGAGTAGCATAAAGGCGCTATTTCGTTCTGTGCAATTGTGTTGATAAAGTTGGAGGAGAAGCAATGCTTGGACATTGATCAACGTAGTAGCACTAACAAGTTGGTGCATCCTGGCTTGGACAAGATCCAGATAGTGTTTTTGTATCTGAATTGAGTGCGGAACATTTTGTGATTCCAGTGCTTGTGCGCCAAAAACAAGCATCATAAACACACAGCAAATCCATCCAGGCTCAACGTCTCGCATTAATAACTGAGGGTGGTTCCACATGAGCTCGTATCGATTTTGGAAACTCGGTCGGTGAAAAAGTAGATAATTTGGATGGACCTGATCAAAGTAGGCTTGAACAAAAGCATCACAAACTCTCCTCTCGGGAAGAAGTGATAACACCGTTGCCTTTCTTGCTCGACTAGTTGCCGACATTGAGCTTCGAATCGGACTCGAGACAAAAGGCGACTGAGGCATGTGGATGGGAGGTCCCCGAGCACCCATCAAATCGTTAGGTCCTCTTTCCACGGCACCATCCGAGGATTCGTCGCTTTCGTCCTTGTTGATCGGATCGAGTGCCTTGCTCCACGTTGAGCCACCAAATTCGGAAGCAATCTTGGTGCGTTCATCATCTGGTTGAATTGTTCTCAGCGCAGCGTTAAACTCGGCAACCATATTTCTGACAGTCAGAACGAAACCAAAGGAGCTGGATGGGCCAATGTAATGTGAAGGTCCATTCAAGGGCATGGGAACCAGCTTTTCTTCAAGGACTTTTCCATCTTTGTCCACTTGCAAACTTTCCAGTTCTCGTGGTGCGACTGGAGGACTGGCGGTACTCTCGTGAGATGCCCTCGGTGAATTTGAGACTGCCTTTGAAGGAGGGGTGCTGAAAACTTCATCGGCGACGGTTTGCTCGTTGAAGGTTGGAAGGGTGATGTCATGAGCCTCCGCAATAGCGTACAGCTCCTCGATATTGCTGGTATCGTTTGACGGGAAGAGGCCTTTTATCAGGCCGTCGAGAACTCGGTAGCGAACACTGAGTGTCTCAACACTTCCATAAATTCTGGTCTTTCGGGGTAGGGTTGATTCACACTTCGCACCGACCTCCAAACAGCTTTGACATGCATCATGGGCGTCGGCGCCATTGGAACGGGTACAACGTATCCTCCTCTTCTTGCATCGATCACAGCTAACCAATGCACGGCGACGTAAATGGTCGGGAATACGAGCTTTTCCCGTCTTTTTTGTCTTGCTTTGCTCCATGTTGAGGGTGAAAGAGGGCTGTTAGAGAGATGGCCAGTCGTGTGGCAAAAGCCGTGTATTGGCGGGGACGGATGATGGAGGAGAAAGCGTGACCCAGCTGAACTCGAAGCTGGTCTCAGAGATGGTGAATGATTGCCCTGATAGATTGCTCATGGGGGAAGAAGGGTTGGGCTGCGAAGGAGAAGAGATGTCGTCGAGTTTTGGTGAGACCCGTACATATGGTAATTTGACTCGGTACCTTGCTAAGGATGTTTTGCAGAGAGCAGTGCCGGTTGATGTGCAGATGGGTCGTTGTAAATGCAAAGACGTCGTCAGTAGGGAGGTAGAGAGCCGGGGTGCCGGCAAGGTTAGGCCAAGCTTTTCGCCCGCGCCCGCGCCGTCGTCTTAGCTCACATTCTTCCGCCTGAACCTGGCTTCAAAAACATAAGCTGCAGAGATAGAAGAAGTATTTTACGAATATCCTTGGAAGATGGATGTGGAGTGTACGAGTACTTTGGCATTTAAAGAGTATAAACATTCGCGTGCTTTAAAAATCTCTTGGTATGTGTCTCAGGTGCGAGGTCCCGTCCCGCAGAACCTGGAAGTTCCAACTTCCCCGCAATCCGCAATCCCCAATATAAAACGATAAAATCCCAACTATCACATCAAATCAAATCGAGGGGTAGCAAAGAAATCCCAAGAGCGGTTTTAATTCGGCATCGACAAAAGTACTGTACGTCCCATAAGCCCCCACGCTTAAACATCACACGACCAACCGACTGTAGCCTCTTCTACCCAAGACCAATTCTTAGGCATGAACTGCATGAACTGCATGAACTGCATAAACTGCATAAACTGCATAAACTGGTGTAAACTGGTGTAAACTGATATCAGGATAATAGCGGAACCAGAAGGTTAGTTCCATCCCCGGCTGTACGACGAGAAAAAAAGTTAGAATGCTTACTGTATCGCCTCGGCTACCGGTGTGTAATCGATTCTGGGAAACTAAGCAATGGCTCGAGACCTATCTCTGACTCAGAATCACTCTTGATCAAGACTCTGGAGAGTGCCTTTGTACCACGCCAAAAGACAGTTGAGGATAAAATGTCCAGACAAGCTTCTATTTTGAGGATCGCGGCGGGTCGGAGGTGAAACTATTAAGTCCGTCTCCCAATGCAGAGTCCATCTCTCATGCAAAGTTATATGAAAAGATGCTATTTTGAACTGCTTTGAGCAAGAGACCTGGAGGGTGGTTACTGTATTTGTATTACCACGACTTCGTGAACCACCAAATAGCCTCTCCTCTCCATTCCGAACCTTGGGCACCTGCTCCCTCGACATAGATTTCGGGAAACTTGGCCAGTCAAAAAAGAACAAAGTGAAAAAGAGGTGGGCAAGGTGGGCAAGGTGGACAAGACGTGGGAAAGCCCATTTGAAATCCGAACTCCTTCCTGATGACGAACTGCCATGCTGTCAGCCTCCAACGAACCTGACTGGTACTGTAAAATGCAGCTTTTAATGCAGCTCTGAATGCAGCTCTTCACCAAGGCCCAAAATACCACATCACTTGATGCTGATGCCCAACAGATGACCTTTGATCTGTATTCCGAGTTGAGACTTTCCATGGAACTTTCCGGTCATGGTCGCGCCTTTGGGACTGCAAAAGGAGAGAAGGGAAGCGAAGGGGGCTTTTTGGACCTTAGCGATGTCGGCCGAAGCTGATGATCCGGTTCCGAGTTAGTCACTGTCTGCTGGCTGAGATAATCTTACTATCAGGCTGGTGAGGCATTATTTCTGGACCGTGTCGTCTCGAATCACAGGCGGATGGTGCCTTGTTTATGGATGTGTCTGTGTGTCTGTGTGTCTGTGTGTCTGTGTGTCTGTTTGTCTGTGTGTCTGTGTGTCTATGTGCAGGAGAGAGGGAAAAAAGTGACGATGGAGTCAAATGGGGGACTTTGCGGGGATCCGGCGGAGAGAGGCGCCGCTGCTGCATGGCCAATGGCTTGGCCCGTCACTTTGAGAGGGCCGATCTCGAACGACACGCTTCACCTACAAGTATTCCCAGCTTCACCAATCTTGGGCGCCAGCGCCCAGGAAATCCAAGACCTAAGTTTTATGCCCGTCGCCATTCACGGCCCAACCTTCTTCCTCACCGTCTCAAGACCCTTCAAATACCGTGTCGGACGACCGATCGCATTCATGTTGCCCTACGTCAACCTTTGCGATTTCTACCAGACCTGCGTCCTCTCTTGTTTGCGTTTTGCAACTTGATCTCCCTCCCACTTTTCCCCAGGCTGGGCCACAACCGATTCACAAAGTCAGTCAGCATGGAAGAACACACGAGGCGCGATAATGATCGTAAATCGGCGTCAATTGTTGGTGTCAACGACCCAGAACGAAATATCTCGACCGCAGGAAGCGATGAGAAGCATATCCGCGGCGACCAGGAACAGGACGACAATAACCCAGCAGACTGCAAGCGCGATGCAAATGGACTGCCACTCGTCCCACAACCCAGTCGCTTCAAGGACGATCCCCTCGTTAGTATGCTCCAATTCAATTGTCGAGATACGGAATGCCATCACAGGCCGCCTTGTCGAGAACCGCAACTAATTCGGAGTCTTTGCAGAATTGGCCATCATGGTTGAAATGGGCGGTGTTGGTTCAGGTTGGCATGATGGCATTTTTGGGTCCCTACAATGCAGCCTTGATCAATCCTAGTCTGGTCCTCCTCAGTAAGGCAATGAAGGTGGATGCCAAGATTGCTGCATATTCAACTACAACGGGCATTATCATGGGGGGCATTTCACCATTTTTCTGGACACCCCTCACCAATTACTACGGACGTCGACCAATCACCCTCCTCGCCATTTTGCTAACTCTGCTGGGTGGGATTGGCTCTGGAGCTTCACCAAATTTCGATGCGCTGTTAGGAACAAGAGCGTTGTGTGGATTTGGTTTCGGAGGAATGATGTCTGTTGGAACAGCGTGTGTGAATGACATGTTCTTCCTACATGAGCGAGGCGAGAAGACTGGCGTGTATTCCATATTTATTGTGAATGGGGCACATGTTGCTGCTTTGAGTGAGTACTACTTCCTCGATTGACATTATTTATACAATACTAACATACACACAGTTGGTGGATTTCTTGGCCAAGCAGCAGGTTGGCAATGGGATTACTATCTAGGCGCACTTTCCACTGCAATCTGTTTCGTAGTCGCTCTCTTCCTCTTCCCCGAAACACTCTTCTCTCGCGACCCCGAATACCTTAATAATCGAACCCACGAGAGAACCTACATGCAAATGCTCTTTTCTTTCCGAGGCAACATGATACCAGGTCGCAAACTACATTCCTCCGACTTTCTTCAATCGTTCAAGATGCTTCAATACCCCTCCATCATATTTCCCTTTTGGTATTACACCTGGGCCTGGACTTTTATCAATGTAATGCCCGCCATTAGTCTGGCGTACATATACACACAATTCTACCATTTCAAGCCCGGTCCAATCGGAGCCTGTCTCGGGGTTTCCCTCTCCATCGGATCCATCATCGGAGAAGTTTTCGCCGGCAGAGCAAGTGACTGGGTCATGTACAAGATGGCACTCCGAAACGGAGGAAATCGAAAGCCCGAATTTAGACTCTACCTCTTACCTCTAGCCGCCATCACCATGCCGCTAGGACTCATAATCTTCGGCGCCACGGTCGGGAAAACGACCTACATTCCTCCACTAGTTGGTCTCGGCGTGGGCGTCTTCGGGCTCCAGATCACGAGCACGTGTCTCTATGCCTATATCTCGGATTGTTACAAGCCGCAGACTCCCGAGTCGGGTGTGTTGTTCAATCTCAGTCGTGGTCTGAGTTTCGTGGTGGGATATTTCGCCTTGCCTTTTGCGGACAAGGTGGGTTATTTTTGGGCTTGGTTTACGTTTGCTGGGGTGCAAACTCTTTTTTTCGTGCCTATTGTTGGATTGATGGTTTGGGGTGAGCGGTGGAGACGGAGGTTGGGGGAGCCGGATTTCCATCGGTATTTATGAGAGATTTTTGCTATTTAAAAGGAGTTTATGGTATAGGTGGAGTTTGGAGGCTTTTCGGGTTTACAATTTTTGGGTATGACTTGTGGTGTGTTGTGGGTTGGCGTTTTATGAGTGATGAGGTGTGATCTTTTACAGAATTCTACAGGACAGATAAAAGACATCTCGGATACTTAGAGGGTTGAGGAGTTTTATCGGAAGGTGTAGGGATAGACGACAGGAGTAGATTACATCTTTTTAGAAAGATCGATCTATGAGATTTACTTTAAAACAAGGGAACAGATTTGAACGGAAGGTAACTCAGTTCATATAGTATAATCTATAGAACATAACGTATTTCACAAGCGAGCTGGCCACCCAAGCGAGTTGGCCACTTCAAAACTCATACAAAAAACGTCCGTGCATAACCATGCACTTTACGCATTTATTAATAAAAGCATCTAAAATTGAATTTTTAAATTTATTATTATAGAATTACTCTTTATTCTTAGTTTTTAAGTATTAATTATCTTATATTAAAGTGTTGTTTAAAAAAGAAAAAATAGTTCATGAATACAGGGGTCTTATTAAGCGAACTGTTAATTGAAAATAGTAACGACTTAAAATTGATATTTTTATAATTTTAAACTTTTGTTTCTTTAATAAGATTTTAATTTATTTAATAAATACGTAAAGTGTACGGTTATGTACAGACGTTTTTTGTATGAGTTTTAAAGTGGCCAACTCGCTTAGGTGGCTAGCTCGCTTGTGAAACACGTTATAAAAAGAAACTATAAAAATTATATAATCTATATAAAGAATAGTTACATTTTTTAAAGATACTATACTCCTAGATGTAGTAGGAATAAGCGTACTCTCATCGTACTTCTATTCTATAGAAACTATTAAATTAAGAAATAATAGCTCTCTTAAGGTACCGACCGGTATCTAGAAGAGGACTTTAGAAAGTAGATGAAAATATAAAAGTATCTTTCTAATACTTTAAATATTTAGAAAGCTTAGAAGGTTATTTATAGAACTTAATTACCTCTATATATTATAGATAGAAGTTTTAGAGAAGTAAGCTTACTAGATTAAAAAATAATATAGTTAATTTCTTTATATTTTAATTAGTAAACTTAATTACTTTATAAGTAAGTTAGTAATTTCTTTTAGTTATTAAATTTAGTAAACTCGTTACTCGATAATTTAAAGTAGTAGCATAAGTAGTTGATACTATGGTTAGTAAATAAGATCTCTTAGCGATTAATTCGTACGCCTTTATTAAATAATTTTTCTTATTTATTTCTATACTAACGTAGAGCCTGATAAATAGAACTTACTTCTTCACCTTTTTCTAGTGTTTTGCTTCGTCTTTTTCTTATAAACAGCTTTTAGTATAGAAGTTCACCTTCAATAGACTATGACGTATGAGCGATACGATGTCATTCACATATTGCCTTTTTTTCAACTTGACCCGTTAAGCGAGGGTCGTTACTTCCCAAAATACAAGTATTCTCGAGTGCACGAGCATCTAAGAAGACTATAAGAAGCCAATTGTTTTTCTTCTCTCTAATTTCATCCTACAACAACATCAACTTCTCAACTTAGACGATGGCACCACTCAACTCCACATGCACAATATGCAACGCCTCTGGCGCAAAGCGATGCAGCACCTGCCATTCAACATTCTACTGCAGCCCCGCTTGTCAAAAGAAAGACTGGTCCCTCCACAAGACACTATGCAAAGAGTTCGCTGGTATGCTCTCCACCCGTCCCTCAGGCAACTATAAACTGTAAGTTTATTTTACCATCTATCCCTTCACTTTTCATCTCCAACCACTAAGTGAATGAAATCTACATTTCCTCTCTTCCAAACATCGTCTTCAAAATAAGAACTAACACTCGCCCACAGCGCAATCATCCTCCCCACCACAACCCAAACCCCCCAACTAACATGGCTCTTCATCTCCCTCTCCTCCATCCCCCACCTCGACGAGCACCTCCCCAGTCCCGCCACCGCACCACCCCAATACTCAGGACCAAACCGACAATTCATTCCACTAACACAATCCTGGTCTCCCGCACACCAATTCAACCTCAACCACACGGTAGGGATTTACGTGCGCGATACTTTGCACTCGATGGGTCGGAGGTTAATGAGTGCGTGGTGAAGATTACGAGGGGGAGGATGGGGCATGAGTGGAGGGGTCCGGTGGTTGTTACTAGGAAGGAGGGTGTGGGGTTGGATGAGGAGGGTTATGGGGATGTTGGGTTGGGTGATTTGAGGGTTGCGAGGGAGTATTTTGTGAATTATGGGTGGGATTAAAGGGGTACGAGCGTATGATGGGAGAAACTCATATGAGCTGCTTTGGGACGGGCGGTTGCTAGTGGACATTTAAAATGAAGATGAAGTCGACGGGGAAATTGAAAATTTGATTTCATGGAAGTGAAACAAACATAGGGACTTTACGTTACAGTGAAATCTAGACACGGTACCTATAGAGGTACACAATACTTACTTTGATCATCAAGACAACTAATTCAGCTTTTGAGACGTCTGTCACCTACGAAACTAGTCCTACATTCATCAACTAACTCAAATTCTCTCACCATCAGAATGCCACTAAAGAAAGCCATAATAATGAAATCGACAAACAGAATATTCACTCGCATAAGTTGAGGTCTCAGACCTGTGGAGAAGGATTACCTATTCAAGAGGATTACCCCCCCTAGATTCTTGCGACGTGTAACAAAAGCATGTGAATTACTATACTAGGAATAGTATTAAAATAGATTTAGACTAATCTTTATACCTTATTACTAACTCAAAATTCACCTATAACTAGAACTTTACTAAAGAAAGCTATTATAAAGGAATTAATAGATAGAATATTAAATTATATAAGTTAAGTCTTTAGACTTAGTTTCTATAGAGAAAAGTTACCTCTTTAAGAGACTTATATACTCTAAGTCTATATAATATATAATAAAAGTAAAAGAACCGCTATATTAGAAAGAATATTAAAGTAAATTAAAAAGACTAAAAAGGTATAGTATATAAAGATATAACCTCTATATCTCTATTATATAACTTTAACCTAATATAATATAACTAAATTCTATTTAAATTACTTTATTTTAAATCTATAATAACTACTAATTAACTAACTATTAATTTTATAAATATTTTACTATATTATTATTATAGTAAATAGAGTTTAATCTAGGTAATAGAGATAGAAGAGTTATATTTTTTATATACTAACGTAGTTTATTAGCGAGTCGATTATATCACCGAGTTAATCACTAAAAATATATATAAAAAACGTCTATACAACTCTAGTAAAAATCTATAATTCTTAATAAAAATTAATAAAATTAAAAACTTTACTTTATTATTTTATATATAAGTAATAGTAGAAATCTTAGATACTAACTAATTATAACCGCTAAGTTATTAAAGAATGTTTTTTAATTTAATGAATACAGAGGTAATTTTAAGCGAATCGTTAGTTATAACTAGTAAGCGTCGTAAAATTTCAAAATTACTGATTTATATAGTAATAAAGTAAATTTTTTAATTTTACTAATTTTAATTAAGAATTGTAGGTTTTTACTAGGGTTGCATAGACGTTTTTTGTATGTATTTTTAGTGATCGACTCGCTGATAAACTACGTTATACCTTTATATAGATAAGAAAATTATAGAGAAGATTAAAATTTACTTACTACTAGAAAACTAACGTATTTCCCGGTCGAGCCGATCACCTGGTCGAGCCGATTACTAGAACACTAAAACGCGACACTCAACTTAAAATTAAAATGCTACCACTTAATTAATCCCAACCCTCTAATAAAGAGGCTCGTATTCTTTTAGCTGTTCAAGCCTTTAATTTAGGTTAATTTAAGAGTATGCGAGCTTACGCTAAAGCCTACGACGTGCCTTATACAACCCTCTACGACCGAATACACGGAATTCCTTCGCGACGCGATACTCCTTCTAATACTCAAAGACTTACCTCTAAAGAAGAGCTAGCTATTGTACGATATATTCTCGACCTAGATTCGCGCGGATTCCCACCCCGGCCAGCAGCTGTTCGAGAAATAGCAGACCTCTCTAAACGCGATACGCCTCCTGTAGGCAAGAATTGGACTTCTGCCTTTATCAAACGCTATACAGAGATTAAAACGAAATTCAGCCGCAAGTACGATTATAAAAGAGCTTGGTGCGAAGATCCTATAATTCTTAGAGATTGGTTTAGGCTTATACAAAATACAATTACTAAATATAGGATCGCGGAGGAGGACATATATAACTTCGACGAAGACGAGCTAATCTAGACTCTAAAGACGCCACAGAACGTAATAGAGCTTGAATTTCAGACGACATATCTTAAAAACCGTATCGTACAACACTAAAATAGCTCTCCTATATTAATCAACGAGGCATTTGATCGGTTTACTAAGGGGGCTTAAATTATAGCACACAGAGCTACTCTTATAAGAGCTGAAATCAAGGCGCTACAAGAGGCAAATCAGTTTAAAAAGAGGAGGGAGAGAAAGCGAAAGAGGCGTATTTACTAAGGTGGAAGTCTTACAGTTGAGGAAGGCGAGGAAATTGTTCAAAGTACTCAAACTTAGCAGGAAGAGGGTAGTGACAATATACAGTACTAGCGCTTAGAAGGTAAGCAGCGACGTTATAGTTTATATAATCAGGTTGGACATAATGCTCGTATATGCAAGGCATCTTAGACTTTGATTAGTATAGAGTAGCTAGGGTTTTTTGAATGACGTTGTTATAATATTTATATAGTTGTAGCGTTTTAGTGTTCTAGTGATCGGCTCGACCGGGTGATCGGCTCGACCGGGAAATACGTTACTTAAGAAAACAATTATAAATAAAGTAATAGATAGAATATTTACCTATATAACTTAAGTTTATAAGTCTTATTTATATAAAGAAAAATTATTTATTTAAGCTCTTATATCGCCTAGTCTTTTAGACTTCGTATTTTCGCTTAACTACTCTCAAAATATTTATAACCGTCTTAGAGCTAAAGATCTCGCCAATCCTTGTTTTATTAGTCTCGTATAGAGATAGTATAGGAAATAGATCGAAGATACTCTCGAGATTATGGTAGTCTCGGGTAAGGTTTAACGCGACATCTCGCGAGATAGAATTCCTTATACTTAAGAATTGGTAGTATCTTCTTCTTTCATATCGAGACATCATCCACCCTCGAATGGAGGCATGAGATAAGGACAGCTCCTGAGATATTCTGCGACAAGATGCGAGAGCGTTAATGCTAGGTCTAGGCAAGATATATTGCCTGTTCTGTTAGCAGGCGCGGGGGGTGGAGAGGGCATGTCTGACCCGTTTGAGGATCAAACCTCCTAGACTATGTGCTATCAAAACGATAGGGAGTTCCTTCACCTAGAATTAGAAGTCTAGTCAGTTGTTACGTAAAGCTAATACGTACAAGTATCGCAAGCTCATACCTCCTCTGGCTGAACTTCCTCTATTTATAGCCAAAGTAGGTGTCCATCTGGTGTAAGGTTGTTGAAAGATTTATAGATTGCTATTTCTCTTAGAGGTAGAAGCCTGGTTTTGAGCCAGGTGTCATTGCTCTCATCGCAATGCCATACTACTGGTGCTAGTGTCCCTACGCCTGGGATAACAGCTATACTGGGAGAGCTAGGCTAGTCATATAGACTTTGTAGCAAATCCGGACCTAGAATACGAGTTAGTGTCTGTAATCTAGAGTAACACAAGAAGTATGCCTTGCAGTCATAAGTTAGCCATACCGCTTCGTCTTGTGAATATATTGTTTCTATCGCATCACATCCGATTCCGTTTTTCTCATCCTCGCCTTTGGTTCAGGATCCTCGACGAGAGACTTACAGTGGACAACTTTGCGATGACTCTTAGTATCGACGAGGGGTTTAGGATTCTTCCTCAGCGCGATCGCACAGTCGTTATCGACGACAGGCGCTATTTCGTTAAATCAACCCTAGAGGCAAGCTAGCCTCTTTTAATTAATTTGTGTTGAGTCGATATACTGATTTTCACGATTTAGGACTAAAGCTTCCAACCATATAACGGCCCTACCCTTGTTACGGTTTTCGTGGGTGACGGGGATAAGATGACAATGGGTAACTGAGCAATAGGTCAAGCAGCAGATCACCCACTATCAGAATGCAGACGACGTATTTCACGATGCATTCTTGACAGGCGTTGTCGTGGTAGGAGATTCGGAACTCGACACTGACGCTCAACTGTTTCTCAAAAAGGCGGGGATGCAATGGCTCCATATAATCGCTTCTTCTGCGGCTGGATCCAAACTCCAGTCAGGACCATATATGTTACTAGACAATCATCTACGAAACGTGTATAGAGCGTACGAGTGGTGCTTTCTTCTACACTATTGAACTTGATGGCGATGGGTAAGGATCACAACTTTGTCCGGGTGCTGTTCTTTAACCTGTACCTAGTTATCACACGCCCGATATGATTGATGGCGATGGAGGAGCATCTTTAGTCGTTTTAGTACCTTCCCGACTCCACACTAAGCGCTCCCCTGAGCTTCCCATGGCAGGCTTACGGATAGCTGTCAAAGTTGGTAACTCCTGTGAACTTTCAAAGCTATCAACTATTCTATATGTGTATTGCAAGAACCGGCCGGCTATACTTTATATATACTCGAAAGGCATTAGCTTTTAATAAGTATATCTACAGATATTTCAAAGGTCGATGCATCAAGTGACTGGAACGGCATACTCTATACTACAGTATAGTCGTATCTGACCCCTACATATGAAATCAGCCATTCCGCCTCGTCAAGCATAACCTTTCTTCTATAGTTATGAAATGCTCTTCTACTCTTAGCGAGATACTTAGTAATAAGCTATAGAGCCTGTTTAGTAACTTATTCGAGGCCCTGATTTAACTTATTAGTTATACCGAATATACTTGGGCTAGTATTTAATGAACGCCCTCAGCTAATTTTCAGCTTATTTTTCGCTTCTACCTCACCCTCTTTTTTTACTACTATTACTTATATATAATGTAATTCTAAGTGTTTTTGTATGAAAAGTAGTAGAAATTAAAGCTCTATCCCTGGAAATCATTATCCTCTCTATAGTCTACAACTTTCTAGAGAGTCTTTCTCAGGTTACTAATTACATTATCTATTACTTTCTAGGGTACCTTCTTCTACTCCTGTGCCCATATACGCTTTAAATCTGCCTTATTCTTTGGTTGTTTCTTTCTCTTACATAGTTGTTACCTTATATACTTCCAAATCTACTCTATTAGGTTTATATCTAGTAACTATACAGGGTAAAGAAGGCGCTAAATAGAATAGTAGTATAATACTTCTTTAGTTACCTTGTAACTATAAGGGCTAGCATTATCTATAACTAAATATATTATCTTCCCTCTCTCTAGTTTACGTAGTTCCTTATACTAAGGGAACAACTTTAGCTTAAGATACCCCTCGTAAAGCTAGTACTAATCTACCCCTCTCTTACCTCTGTCCTCTCTCTTATATACTTGTTTATATAGAAAGTTATATAATTCAGCTCTCTTTCCAGGTACCCTACGTCCTTTACTAGCCTAGTAGTCTTCCTTAGCCTACTCTAGCCGGTTAAACTCTCTCTCTATATAGTGTAACTATTATACGTTAGCCTTGGCTAAATACGTCTCTACGTCCTTAACTTCCTATGTTATTTCCGGGTCGTATATGTAGTAAGGACCTTAGCGAAAACCTAGGCAGATAGCACTAAAGAACTATCTATCTAAGTACCCCTTTACTATCTCTATCTAAACGTTCTTATAGTAATACTCTTTCTACTTCTGCTAACACCTATCCAGGCCATCGTTAAGTTCTATATATAAGGTAGCAGCGTCTATAAACACTACTTAGGAGAGGTCTATCTTAAGGAGTCGTTTAGCTAACTTAACGTATTATTCCCTAAAAACTAGAGTAAGTTTAGGCTTAAATCCCTCTCTTATAAAGGAGTAACCTTTGTTATATAAGACTTATTAAAAGGAAGATTCTAAGAGGTTCTTACTAGGGTCTTAGTTTCTCTAAAGACCTAGGTTATAAAGGTATAATATATTTAACTTCTAGCGTTCGTCTTATGTACTTATAACGTAAGTCGTAGCGTAATAACTCTAGTGGCGTAATGACCCTAATTGCGGGGTACTACCCAACTAAAACTTAATTTACTTAATAATTAACTATAATATAATCTCTAATTTCGCTTTTAGAATTATCCTTAGTTTCTTCTTTAATATCCTCTTTACTCTTAGTCTTATTTAAACTAGTCTTGCTCTTTGTTTTTGCCTTTTTTCCTACATGCTTTTTTATAGTATTTTCGGCTTCTACTACTACGTTAAGTAATTCTTGAGTAGAAATATAAAAGTGACCCTTTAAAACTACCCTCTTTCCTTTTGTACGGGTCTTATGCTTCTTAATAATTAATTGTAGGTTATTTGTATTGTGTTAGTAGATAATACTTCGTGCTTGAAGTTACTTGGTCCTAGTTATTAGTTTTTGAATATATTGACGAACTGGTATTAAAGGCATTATATAACTGTTGATTACTGAGTTAAGAAGCTTATTTACTGTCTGTAAGGTTACTCTATCCAGGGGTGAACTATTGATAAAGACTTTACTAAAAATATTAAATTAGGTTAGTGTTTTTAGTCTTTCAACCTTAGGCGTTGCCTCTCGAGCTATTGTACAAAGCGCTCTTTGTGGATTAAATGGGAATAAACTAGCGCCATGCTATGCTGATTTAATATTATGATGGCTATATATATCTAATCGAGCTTGAATATATACCTCTATCTATTTAAACTTCTAGATTCGTATAAGTTGAGCTTGGTTTAGGTGAGAGAGCGCTGCTGTAAGTCGCTTTTTTAAGGGGCTAAAAAATATAACATCAAGTGGCTAAAGTAAATGCGATGTATGAGGTGGAAGGATTAGAAGGATGATTCGATTTTGAAGGCAATGGGCTATAAAACTTCTGCTAATATGAGAGTCGTGGCTATCGTAAATAAGAAGACAGTACTGGCCACCTGTGTTAGGGGTTACACCCGTGGAGTGAGTGGTCTTGGTTGCCCAGCGACTAGTGGTAGCAATGGTGATGTCAATGGTGGTGGCGATTTACGTAATACTCTTAGAGGACACGTAGCCACATCTACTGTATATATAGAGGGTCGGACTCTGCTTTTGAACAGCAGTTGTTCGTCCTTGTACAAAGTCCGCCTCTGTAATTCAATTCACGAGTATTTGTTACACGCCCTGACAACCTGCTTTTATACGTGTAATAGGTTCAAAGACACGTCTAAGCTACTCTAATCCATAAAGGTTACTTGTCTAACCCTTTGTATTTGCTATAAAGAACCAAGAATTAAGAACTTTATCTAGTATCTAGTTTTCTAGGACGTTTTTACTCTTGAAAATCCCTAATGGTGGAAGAATTGTCCTGTCTCTACAAATACACTCAACTATTGCAACCCATTCCTGACAGCCTAGATGCACTTAATGCTTTGTACAAAGTATAGAGTCGAGAATAATTTGAGTTAACTCTATTGTCCTAATTGAAAATCTAGACTCGTCTATGTTATATGTGTTTTCCTGCTTAATTCCGTGCTCCTGAACTACCCCTTAGTACGCTTTAAACCACGTGCTAATAACCTCTTTTGTTGCCCCGTCTATTCTTATAGACTTAATTTAACGCCTAATAGCAACTGTAAGATGTGGATGTTGTTAGATGAATCGTAGGACCTAGTCTCGGCTAAGAGGATATTGTAGTAGGAGGCTGAGGGAGTTAAATAAGGGGTCGTCTAAATTATACGTTTGTTTTATATAAAGCTCCTTAGCTATTTCCTTTAACAACTAATGCCCTGGGGAGTAGCCAGTAATTGTTAACTCCTTAATCCACTTAAGAAGTACATTTTCCTAGGCAGACGAAAGTTTCTGCTGTTGCTGGCGTACTTGAGAACACGACAAGCCTCTGTTGACGCGACGTGCTATAGTTCTCTTACTTAGCTTAAGATCTTTTACAGCTTTATACAAGGACTTATATAACCTGGACTAGACTCCTAATACTGCTTTATCAACTCAAGCATCAACCTCAGCTGTAATAAGACTTTTTTGACGAACCATTGTTGAGTAAATTAAGTTTTGGTTGGGTAGTACCCCGCAATTGGGGTCATTACGCCACTAGGGTCATTACGCCACGACTTACGTTAACCTTAGAAATAATCCGTCATCGTAGCTTAGGGGTAACTTTAAGTAGTAGTCTAGGGCAAGGCCGATTCTTAACGATAAAGGGTACTGAAAGTCGTTGGCCTCGTGTATTCCTATTCCGAGTTCTAGCAGCGTTCTCTTGAGCCCTTCTCCTAATATCTCTAACCCCTGTCTCTGAAACAGACACCCATTCCTCGTCTTTTTTTGCCTACAGAAGTAACTCTTGCTTGTTAGTATTCTGTCTACTTCTACTAACAATTTAAGTGTACTACTAGATAGGGACCTTATGCTGTAAAGTCTTGTTTATACACGCCTTACGCTCCTTTGTTTTTCTATGTTTTTTAGCTATTTTAATATTGTGGTTGTAAAATAATTGTAAAGAAGAAAAGTATGTGTTTAGGTGGTGATCGCTTTATTTTAGTGCTAAAAAAGTGGTGACGAGCTAAAGGGCGTTCATTAAATACCAGCCTAAGTACCTTGTACAGTCTCGTTTATGATTAAATTATAATATTAAATTTAAGCTTTTAGTTCTATTTGATAATTATAAATGATAAATATTAAACTCTATACTAACTATTCTCTTATTAACTAATAAAAGAAAAATAAAAGAAGCTCTAAAAGTACCCTAAAAAGAGTAGGATAATCTTTCGGTAAACCAACCCACCAATTCACCTACTAACCTACCTAATCATTTCCCAGGAAAGAAACTAGACTTATCCAGGTGACCAAAAAAGACTTATGTAGTACTGTAAACAAGCACAACGAGGTTCATCAAGTGAGGAGGTTATACCGCTTCTTATTCTATTATTCTCTACAAAGCCTCTCTCTTCAACAACCTATACCCCACCTCCCTCGCTAACCCCATAAACTTCATCAACTTCATCACCCCCTCCCCCTCAACCCCTCAACACCATCACCTAACTATCCCCCCACCCCTCAACCTCCCTCTCCCAATCCTCGGGCGCATCCTCCACCTCCCTCCTCACCTTCCTAACATCCGACACCTTCGCACCCCCCCTCCCAAGCACAGTAAAACTACTCCTCACCCCCACATCCTGCACAACAGGCGCCGTCCTCCTCCCCGCCCCCTTAGCAACCTGACTCCACCCCCCCTGCCCATTCGCACTCTCATCCTCGCGTCGGAGGACATTCAAACTCCCATCCACCGCGCAGAGTGTACTCCCCGTCGCCATCCCCATACCGTGGATCTTCTTGCCCAGCGCCACCTTGATGCCCAGGAGACTAGCTTCCAGCTTCGCGCTCGGCGTGAAGTGCGCGAGGAGTGGTTTGATGACGATGTCGCCGGATGGGAGGAAGGCGATCTCCGAGGAGGGGAAGCCAGCGGTTGAGAGCTCGGGCTGGATCGCGGGGTGCAGTTCGTCGATGGTGAGGCCGAAGCGAGGTGATAGGAGGAGGAAGGCGTTGTAGGGTTCTGCGTTTGCTACAAGCGATTTGCCGAGGCTTGTTGGTGCTGTGGTAACTGGTGCTGGGCGGAGTTTGATGCATTGGGAGAGCGTTTTCATGGGTGCGGAGACGAAGCGTGGGGTTTTAAAGACCGAGACCTATTGTTCAGTGTATCAGTATTTATATCTCTTGTTGATTAATGCGGAGAGAAAGGTCCTCGCAGAACAGTGTGAGGATGGTCCACTCTGTGAAGCATTTTGTTTGTCCAAAGTGGTTAGGAAAATTCGAGCATATTGTCCCAAACCGCCTGAGAGAATGTAGTTGCTAGTCCGAGACAGCTCGAAGAATCTCAACAGATTGTTCCATTGCATTTAGGATATGATGGATTGTGCAAAAGACTTGGGATAATTGAACAAGAAATAATGTTACTCACATGACGATTTGGTTCCAGGTCCTGGCTTTCGCTATCAAGACCAAAGTCCTCAGCCAAAGCATGTATGAACGCCCGCTGCGGAGCTTTCATAGCCTTGAACCTCATCCGCTTCTCCTTCTTCTCATCGGCAAAAACCCTAAACTCCCTCTCATACTCTTGACAAAACTTGGGGCTCTCCTTGAAGAGGTCAAGTGTCGTCTGTGAATATGGGATATGATCATCCACATGCGTCGCAGGATCGATATTCAGTGCCGCCGCAAGCTTGGCGTTGCGTTGGAGCTTGAGACAGTCGTCATTGCAATCCAGTGTCTTTTTGGAGTTTCCGTCGCTGGTTTTGGACGCCAGGCATTTGATAGGTTGCTTCTGGTGTTGGCAGTCGCAAGTGATGAATGTCTTCGCTTGACATGGCAATCCTTCCTTGCACGGATAAGGGGCATGGCACGGATCCGAACAGAAATGCTCGCAAACCGTTTTCTTGCGCCCACAAGCTTGTACACAGGGTGATGTGGCATCCTCACACTGACCCCCTCTGTGGCATGTCTTTTCACAGTAGTGGTTGCCGCATTTAAGCTTCTTGCCGCATGGGAGACCACATCGCACCTCGGTAAACCAACAAGGTTGGTTTTTTAGAGTCTTTTTGCCACAAACACAGGGTTTTTCGACCAAAAAGGGGCATTTAGGGCATTCCTCGGTATCCTCGTGACACTGATGGTTGATCTTGGGATGGCCACACGTTCTTTGGCGAGTACAATCGAATCGGCACTCTGGAGGACGACTCCCACAAGGCTGGGGAGGCTGTAAGACTGTTTTGCCACAAGCGCAACTTATCTAATTCAGAGTCAGTATTTCCTTCCTCCTTGAGGAACTGTGCAAAACATAGAGAATAATTTGAAACCATCAACCGAGACGTTTTAGAGAATGGGAAACTCCAGTTCTCAACCCTCCAACCCATTTCGGTTAATCGAGGAAATGGTTCGAGATGATTTAGAACAACGAGACGCTTCAAAGAATGAGAAACCCCAGTCCCCAAATTCTCGAAACCATCTCAGATAACGAGAAGTGCCTCAATAGTAGTTAAGACAATGAAAAATATCATCGACTTACCTCGTTGAAAACAGCCTCCAGACAACTCCCACAAGGACCCTTATGGCACAACTCCGCACAATAATGGTTCCCACACTTCAAAGGCCGCTCACAAGTCCTCACACAAATGTGCTCAGCCTCAAAGTTTCCCGGACCCAAATTTCGTCGTTTGCGAGCCGCCATTTGTCGTTCGCTCGCCTTCTTCTCCCCTGGGCAGCAATGCTCCCCACACTCGTGTCGTCCGCAATTCAGCGTGGTTCGGTCGACACGCATGCACATCGGAGGTTCCTCTAAGCCTTGGTGACAGAAGGTTTTAGAGGTTGTCC
Source organism: Hymenoscyphus scutula (assembly GCA_001399465.1). Lineage (NCBI taxonomy): Eukaryota > Fungi > Ascomycota > Leotiomycetes > Helotiales > Helotiaceae > Hymenoscyphus > Hymenoscyphus scutula. The sequence continues at coordinate 110,017 of LKTO01000058.1, forward strand.
TTCCGCATCGACAATTGATCTCTGTGGTTTGGAAACAAGGCGAGCATTCTCCGCTGTGACATGTATCTTGGCAAAGATGTCCGCAGGCGAGTTGTTTGTGACAGATCTCTTTGCAATGAGGAATAGGGGCTGAGCAAGTCTCCCGAGGTTGGTCAAGGAGTTTAGTCAAAGGAGTCTTTCCACAAGGACAATTTTGGACGACGTCTGGTGAGTATGGGCAATGGGCTGGCGATGAATCTTGAACATGACAAGTACTTTCGCAGAAGTGATCGGGATTCCCACAGTCATAAGGCCTCTTGCATTCAGAGCCACAATTGAATGATCCAATCCAGGTCTCGTCGTTCAATTGGCTTTCTCGTTCGTCCTCTCGCTCAGAGCAGGGTATGACTTTCTGTTCTTTGCCGCAAAAACATCGAGATTCTATCGGGACTTCGCAGCTTCCGCATAGTCCTTCATGGCAACTTCTCTGGCAATTGTGCTCTCCACAGGGAAGTACGTCGTCACAAATTTGCCCACATCCCCATCCACTCTCATAGTTCGTGTCCAGGCAACGTCTACTTGAGGTTTCCTTTCCACAAAAACATGGTAATGTAGGTCCCATATGACCACACGGCGGACAAGGTCCAGCATGGCATACAAGTTCACACGGATGTGGACAATGTCCTACCCTAGGTTTTGAACAAGTCTGCCCACAAGAATGAGGTGGCAATCCAGGCAAAGACCGTGGCTCTATTTAAGTTAGTATAACTCTTTCCTCTTTAAGAAATTGTATGAAGTGTGTTTAGGACAATTATCTCCCGTTCTCCAACCAATCTCGAGTAATAACTGGAAAGGCAAAAAATGACCTACCTATCTCCTTCGCACACCAACAAGTATACGTATTCGGCAACTCCTGTTTCGGCAAATTACATCCAGGACACCGCCACTGCCTAGGAGGCGGCACCTCCCCATTCTGCCCAGCCGGTTGCTGAAGCGTAGAATCCTTCTGCTCCGACCACGTCTTAACACAAGAAAGATGCAAGACAGACCAACAAGTCTTACAACCCCAAATTTTCGAACTCGGCAGCACGTCATAGGTACAAATCGAACATTCGTACTGTCGATTCGTGATATCCTCATGCGTCCTCGTCGCAATATCCGGAGCTTGCGATTTCGACATACGCCGTTGTCTGGGTCTCGGAACTTGCGCCTGCCTCGCTCGACTCGCTCTTGAAATAACTGGTTGGCCCGGTACAAAGGCGGGAGCATCCGCTGCTAAAGAGCCTTCTGATACCCCATTCGACGTAGACGAGGGAATATTCGAAGTAAGTTGTCCACCGAATGCTCTTGAGCCATTGACCATAGGTTGTGCGCCTCCTCGTCTGCCACCTCTGTTTGTACCCCTTCCTCGTCCACGATTTCCTCCTCTAGTCAAATTCGAATTCGGAGGTGGGTAGGCTTGTTCTGGAGCTATGGAAGCTGGTCGTAAAGCTAGAGAAGGATTTGGATTTCCCTCTTGTTGCGTGGCAACGGAGGCGTTTGCACCACCTCTTCCTCTATTTCCACCTCTCCCTCCTCTTCCCCCACGTCGATTTCTACTGCGTCCCGCAGGAGGCGGAGGACCTTCAACAGCAGACATTGCGGTTGTTAACTGGTCAAAAGCCGTAATGGTTGTAGTTGTTAACCGGTCCAAAACCGCATTCGACGTGTTTTCCAGAATTTTGCCCGTTGACTTGTCGAATTAGACAATTGGTTTGCTTGCAGAGTTTCTATCCCTCGCGCTCGAAATAAAGTAACTTTTTTGATTTGAAAAAATGCGCCTTGTAATACGGCGACTTCGAAGGTAAGGAAATGCACGAAGAAATGCACGAAAAAAGGGCTGTACTGTAAATTAATCTTTGGTTGTGAGAATAGGCAAGTAGAGGGGTCGGGTTGAGGTCAACAAGGCTGACTTTATGGGTGGCAAGTGCCTTGTAGAGGCACTTAAAAGCGGCGGGCGGGATTTGTAAATATTATCTCGCGTGGTCTAACTCGTTGAGGGTTCTGTAGTAATTTTTACAGATCAAATGCGAGAATAATGATTTTACTACCTAGGTAAGAATTCTCAAATAATAACTCTAAATCGTTCCACCTCTACCTCTACCATCCTTCATATCTCCTCAATTTCAAATACAATGCAAGAAAAGAAAATCAACCGCCGCTTTCACCCCCAAAAGCTTACAAGGCGTGCCACCCAAAAAAATCTCGACAAGAGTCACAATGACTCATCCCTGGAAGATGGAAAGTTACTCAAAAATCTCATCTCGCATCGATCCCCTTCCCGTCTGCAGCAGCATGCAAGTAAGTGCTTTGCATCTGGGAGGGAAATCATAAGCAATGTAAGGCACAAGTAAGGTAAGGCAAAGGTAAGGTTGAAACAAGTATAATTAATCCCTGAGGAACATCACATCACATCACAAAACCCAGTCCAGTCCAGTCCAGCCTCGTCTAGGGAGAGAAAGGGGGGGGGTGCAAGGCTGAGTCGAACTTCCGAGTGGCCAATTCAAAGAGTTATGTACCTAGGTATGATTCATAGGGTTAAAGAGTCACCATCTTCATCTCGGATGCATAGGTTAGGTTTGATGGTTTTTGAGTAGAAATAAGTTATCTGTAGCATAGATAGTTACATACGCTACAAGTACAGGACGAACGAAACGCCCGCCATGGATGGATTGCAAACAAATCACAGGGTCTAACATTACGTTCCGTCTCCCTCTCCCTCCTGTACTGTACCAGACAGAGCGCTCGCTCATACAAATCCCAACAAGCAACTACCCCATCCGATGCCATGCAAAATGCAAAATGCTGTAACATATGTAACAAGAAATGTAAATGGTATCAATCAGGTATCACATAAACAAAACGATCTCGCCCCGATCATTGCGCTTCATCCTCAAACTGCGCCAGAGTTCCTTCTCCTCCTCCCCCTTGCTGAGAGCATTTCCCGTCGCGTTTCGCTCCCGGTGGTATCTCTTCAATGCCTTGTGCATGCTCATTCCCCGATCACTTTCCGGTCCCTTGTTGACAAATCCAAGTAGGAGTTCCGATCGAGGTTTATAGAGAACCAGCTGCGAGTCGTCCTGGTGGATCGCACCATTCTCGTGCATAGGTTTGTACTCGATCATCTTTCGCGATGGCTTCTCGGACGTCTCTCGATGCTTGCGGTGCTTCCGTTTGGGTCGCTCCTCAGACGAATGCTCGCGGCGTGTGCTGATCAGCGCCATTAGGTTGTTGCTGATTGTGTCAACACGACTTCGGCCACGCTTCGAATGCTTCGTCTTCTTCAAAGGACTGCCGGGGGACGCATCATTTGCGTCCCCACCGGAGTAATCGGGAGAGGGCGGGAACACTGACGGACGAGACAACAATCCCTTTAGACCACCAGTCAACCCCGAGTGCAGCACAGGTGGCGCGTCTGTCATTTCCTCGTCGCCTTCTTTTGGGGATAGGTCCCGGGTTTCGACATGTAGACGCTTGCGCTTCTTGTCCTTCTTCTCTCGTGTGAGATCGCGCTCCTTCTTTTCTTTTCTTCTCTCCCTCTGCTCGCGCTCTGGTTTGGGTGCTGGCGTTTCATATGCGGCATTTTGCGCTGGTGCATGCTGCTGATATTCCTCATAATCCGACTCGGCTCTATAATCCTCAAAGTGTACCCGTACCAAGTCGCGATCGTTGCTCTCTTGTGGCGCGTCTTCGATCATCATCGATTCGGGAGCGGGTAACGCATTTCGGGACGCATTCGGAGTTTCGCCATCGACGAGAAAATCAAAAACATTTACAGGATCAGCTGATAAGGTAAAGCCAGGAGCTGCCGAAGGTGGTTCGGGTGCTTCTGGCATGGGAGGCTCAACAATCGCGATGTGGGAGTTGTGAAACTCGTCGTCGGCATCTTCGACATATGCTTTGTGTGGTACTAGGGCTTGGGATGTGCTGTTCCTATTTTTCTTCTCCTTCTCCGGTCGGTAGAGGGCACCTTGGTACTTTTGCGCTTCACTGATACAGCTCTTGAGCTTTGTTAGACGGTATCGGATGCGTTGACGGTCAGGTACGTACGGTATGGGCGCGATATTCCTGTCCTTGGAAATGAACCATACAATCCAAGCAGGTGAAAGATGCGCCACGGCATTGATTGCGATGGGGATCGAGTTTTTTCTTGGTCAGAACGTCGCCGCAGGACTAGAAATCATCAGGTCAACTCTCTCGTCCCCCTTCCTCGGGCTTGCGCTTCTCAGTGTTTCAGGCGCGTAAAGTAAACAAAAGTGTACATACCTCGCAAGAAAAAGAGACCATGGTGAAAAATTGGTTAGTGGGCTGTCTGTGGGTTTGTTTGCTGCGACTCGAGGGTGATGAAGTGTATGGGATGATTCGAGTTAGATATGATGTCGAGATTGAGAAGGAAGAGAAAGGTCGCGGGGGGCCCGGGGGGGAAGACGAGGTTAGACCGCAAGGGGTTGTAGAAGGTTTAGGAGGATGTTCCAAGATACTTCCAACCCTATTTTCGGAAGAGGGAGACCAAGGCCAAGGATTGCGGGCTGTGGAACTTGCGAGGAGCACACGGCGGGCTGCAAGGTCGCGTCTTAACGCTAGTCGTCGTGTGCATGAGCCGATCGTAAAGTTGCGCAGCTCTGTTTGGGCGTGAAGGTGTCTGATTCTTCTGTTTCTGGCGCGGGCTTGGGAAGGAGCTGAAGGTGATTGGCTGCTGAGCAGAGGAAGGGGGAGGGTTCTGACGGAACGAGACGAGGGGAGGAAGGGGGAACGAGGGGTGTTGGAGGGATAAAGTTGGGTCGGGAGCTGAAGCACAACTTTGGGAGTGTTTCGGGCTTCAAGGCGGGAGGCAGGCGAGGCAGGCCCTGTTGGTGTGCTGATTTTGGAGGAAAAATGTCAAGGGGGAAGTCGCTTACAAGGCCAATGAGAGGGAAGGAAAACGTTATTTTGTTTTGTTCACGAGATGCTGAAAAGTGGTGGGAAAGCGGCATGGGGGAAATATTGATATGACTTACCCGTCGTGGGAGAGGTATATTACGATAAGCCAGGCTATAGAAGGAATATCAGAATTGTCAGCTCGCACAAGTGTACGAGGTGAAGAAGTTTGTTCTACCGTAACACCAGATATGGAGATTGAGGTACTTGGAGGATACCACGTCTTTGGTCACAATGACTATTTGTTCCAGTTTCGATAGCACAACGAGTTTAAATGCAAGATATTAAGATATGCCAAGAACCATTTTCCACCCTACTACATTATGGTTAATTTGAATGCATATCTACCTCCTTGACTATACAATACCTATCACAGTATACCTAGATATCATCCACTGACTTGCCTAAAACGGCAATATCTCATGCTGCTTTACACGTTCAATTCGTCCTTCCACCACCCTTCTTTCCTCCCCATATCGAAACCACCCACACCACAAGGCGGCCTGAGATGTTGGGTAAGAGTTTGATTGGACTGCCTTACCACCCATTTTGCTTTCCTTCATTCCGTTTCCTGCATCTGCATGCACCTTGGGGATATCATCATTTCCGGCCATTCCAACGACCTCCTGGCGGTTGGCCCAGATAATCACCTGCCCTCCCGCAAGGCCAGAGACGTCCGGCTGCACATTGGCCGAGACTGGGTTCGCAAGCCTGGTATCAGTTAAACCTACCTACTACGTGACAAGGACACCATCCCAAGACCTTCAAATGTAAAATGAATTAATTATTCTCCTTAATTATTCTCCTTAATTATTCTCCTTGAAGGGTCAGGCAGGATCTTTAACCGTAGTGTTGGATTTATCACCTCTTGCATCCGAGGGAATACTCGCATAAAGCGCTTCTAGAAAGCGCGCCATCCTCATCTCGTCCATTTATGCGCTTCCGTGGCCTCTTGCATCCTCGCACAACCCATATCTGCATTTCTGCCATTTCTCCACGTCAATTGTCACTCAACATCACCCCCCTCCCCCTCCAATCCTTTTGCCGGTCGCGGTACCGTACACGCAAGGCATAACCTCCCCCTGTCAAAGAAATCCAAGGAACACGCCTCCTGGTCTCCTCACGTACCCTTCTCTGCACACGCGAATGATGCGTAGTTGAGACAGCTGTCAACCATAACAAAAGTCCTTGGACTGGACCACGTCCACGAGACCGCCATCACCAGGTAACCGATATCGAAACATCGCAATTCCCCTTACCTTTATCCCCCCCATTCCTCGTCCTCTGCCTCGTCCTCATCTCCCACCATGTCCCCATCAGACACCTCCAACGATAGTTATCTCCAGCAGATGACCGCCCTCTTTTCTACCGTCGCAAGCTACATGCGTACTCCGGTCTTGGTCTCCTCGGTACATTCTCCTCCACTTCTTAATACCTATATTTTTTACTCCCTCTGCCGCGCATGTCATACTCACAAAGGCGCCAGGGCATCGCTGCGATATTAAGCTCCCTGTTGTATTTCAAACAAAAGTCGGTCCCCCCCCATCTCCTTGAAAGTGTGTCACGGTGCTAACGATTAGCTTACTAGAGCTCTCATCTACCCCTCCCACATCCCCAATCAAGCTCGTACCGATGTCTCCCGCCCCAGCCAATATGGCATCACGGATTTTGAGGATCTTATGATACCGACTCCAGATGGCGAAAACCTCTCAGCATTCTATATAAGAGGCCCCAAAGGGCGGGCCCATACCAATACCACCGTCTTAATGTTTCACGGAAATGCGGGTAACATTGGCCACCGCATACCTATAGCGCGCATGTTTGTACAACGCATGGGATGCAGCGTATTTATGCTGGAATATCGCGGCTATGGATTATCGACAGGATCGCCCGACGAAGCGGGATTAATGATTGATGCGCAAACGGCATATGATTATATCCGTCGACGGGCAGAAACTAGGGAGAATGATATTGTGATATTCGGTCAAAGTCTGGGTGGGGCCGTATCCATACAATTGGCTGCCAAGAACCAGAGGGACGAAAAACTTATTGGGCTAGTGCTGGAAAATACTTTTCTGTCGATGCGAAAGTTGATTCCTTCGTACGTTCCATGTCGTCTTTTTCCGAAAATTTTCTCTCCCTAACTTTTCCAGCATCATCCCACCAGCAAAGTATCTAACCCTCCTCTGTCACCAAATATGGGCTTCCGACACTCATCTTCCTTTGATCTCGGAACTCCCCATATTATTCTTATCTGGTTTATTAGATGAGATTGTACCGTATGTTCACCGCTATTTCTCTACTGCACTCCCTTTTCTTGAATGATGACTCAATTTCCATCCACAAAACCTGATGTCCCTTCCGGGACTTGATTATTACCACATTAGAAAATTTCTGACAACCTTTCTTTACCACTGCTTCACATATATTCATAATATAAGGAGCAATGCTAACAATCCATCCAGACCACCACATATGCGCCGCCTATTCGAGATATGCCAATCCCCCACCAAGATTTTGAAAACTCTCCCTGGTGGCGACCACAACTCGAGTGTGCTGGAAGAAGGCTACTTTGAAGCCATCGATGATTTCATCGCCAACTTGCAAACCGGTGAAAAGAAAATATACCCTGGAACGATGCGCTCTTATTGAGAAAGCTCAGCCTAACGTATGAAGATCTTTTTTCTTTCTTGATTATCTTCTTCTATTCTTTTCCTTTAAATCCAGCATTTTGGCGCGGCGTTTTTTTAGGGTTTGGGGAGATAGATACCCACTTGGGGATTATTCACAATTTTTATGAATCGATGATGGGCTTTTATGGTGCATAAGTTGAGAGTTTGAGAAAAAGATTGGACGCTTCACGGCGGATTGCATGGCATGCATGTGTAGGGGTTTGTTTATAGAATGGGACTGGCTAGTAAGATGTATTATATTTATCCCTGTTATTTGTTACGTAGATATACCAAATGTATAGCTTTCGTTTTTTCCTTCTTGTAGTTTTCTGAACTTGGTTGGTTATGTATAGAAGAGGAAAAAATATTAGGGGGGAGGATCTGAGATTTGGTGGGGGAAAAGGGGAGGTAGGTACCTTGGTGTTTAACTTGTGGTTTTGCGAGAAGGCATTCGCTTTACTTTCTTTTGAGGGGTGGTATATTTAGAAGAGAGAAGATTTTGATTAAGGTGATATCTTGTAAGTTGTTGAGGAGAAATCTAATGTAGAATGTTAGTATACTGTGATTAGTCTACTAGGTATTACTAGGTTTTTTTGCCGAATGTCGATTTCGAATTTCGAGGATAGACTAAAGTACCTAAAGCCACTTTCCAATATTTACTATAAGTTTTAGAATACTAGTATGCTATAGAGAAAATCACAGGTTTCAACGATAAAAAATTTTCCTGGGACAGTGAGACCTAGGGCGGTTATAAGGATTATATGTATACTAGATACTCGGTGTAATATCCTTGGTTTTTAATAAAAGGCCGCTCTAATGGTTCTAAGATCTAATTAATAGTTTTGAGATTTAAATAGAACACATCTGTATCTTTAGGAGTGTATTGTTTTTTTTATCGGGGGTTGAATGTCTGATGAAGTTATGTATGATCCTAGGTATTGATGCTTTAACTTATTGCTCTATTTTATAACACCTTTTTATAGCGGATCGAATATGGAGATTAGTTAGAGGAGAGAGTTAATTTGTTTTATTCCGTTTTTAAGGATAAGGTTTTTTTTGGGAGGGTTGGTTTAAGGTGATGGGATAAATGTAATAGTGGTAGTGATGTTATGGGAGGTTTTGAGATGTAGGGGACCGAAGACTTCCGCTATATAATATAACATACAGAGTATAAATACGAATGAGTATGTATTTAATGAGAAATCTTTTCAATTCCCTGGTATAAATTCTAGCCGTAGTGAAATGAAGATTCTGAGGTATTGTTATTAATTTATAGAGTTGTAATTAAGGAATAAGGAATTGTGTTTTTCGTAGTAGTAGAAAGATAGGTTGAGAGTCTTGATTCAAAAGTGAGTGATTCTAGTAATATCTAAATTGAAACTTAATGTATCCTCAAAGCAAATATAATTCTTACTTTCGCTTAGCGGCCAAAAACCTTAAGGGCCATGCCATCTATGTTGATAAATGAGCGATTTGCTCCGTTAACACCCTGCCATCTCTCACCAATCTTTACACCCTCTACCGATCATCTCAATCAAAAACGAATCCAAAATCCGGGGAAAACGCCACATTAGGTCACTCATCATCACACATTTCGAATCAAATTGGAGTGTTGGTCTCCGCTTATAACTGCCGAGATGTTGTGGCAGCCTCAAAGAATAATCATTTGTCAATTGATGAAACGCCTCAAAGCCACTTCTTGGTTCCTTAGCTCTCGCTTTCCAGAACCTATGTCATCGAAATTTTTCAACAAAGAGAAAGCTCCCGGAGATCGAAACGCGGAAGGAAATGACGATTCTGTCTTCGGGATGGAGGAGGGGAGAAGGGGTTGGCTGATTGTTGTCTTGTGATTCTTGTATCGGTTTGGGGGAGCTGTAGGTATATTTACCTGCCCCTCTTTCCCATCTCGTTTAAAAACCTGGACTTTTAATAACATCATCGACCAAATCAAAAACAACAACAACAACATGGCATCAACAACACTAAACCCCAACACAAACTCCCAACGACCCCCTTTCCCAACCCAAGCCCAAAATCAAAACATCCAAAACGTCAACCTCCCCTCTCACCACAACGACAGTAATCCGCTCGCACACATCAACTCCTCCCTCTCCACCAGAAACGCCGCGTTCGCAGGCTACCTCGAACCCGGTCTCTACACGCCCAAGAAAAGCAGGTTGGGGAATCCAGCTCCTCTGGGCCCTTCGGCTTTCGCGTTGATGACGTTCGTCTTGAGCTTGGTTAATTTCCAGACGAGGGGCGTGGTGACGCCGAATGTGGTTGTTGGGGTGGCGTTTGGGTATGGTGGGTTGGTGCAGTTACTTGCTGGGATGTTGTGCGTCTAAATTTCCTCTCCATGTTGTTTTTTTTTAAAATAAAAAAAGGAGGGAGGAGGAGGAGGAGGTAGCAGTTAAAGTGAGAGAGAATGGATACTAATGAGAATTCCGAAAAATAGGGAAATTGCGGCGGGTAACACCTTCGGAGTCACGGCATTAGGTTCTTACGGCGGTTTCTGGATTTCCTTCGACATTTTGCTTACACCGGGAGGCTTTGAGATTGCCGAGTCGTACGCGGGAGAGGGGAATAAATTGGAATTGGCTCTTGGGTTTTACCTCATGGTATTTTAGGTCCCCCCCTTCTCTCATTTCCCATCTCGCTTATTTCCTCCGCATCACCACTCTCACACTTTCCGCAAAACACCACCTAAAGTCTCCCTCCCTAAAAAAATAAATTCTGATAAATCTACAGGGTTGGTTCATATTCACCTTCCTCCTCTGGCTCCTCACCCTCCGCAGCACCGTCGTCTTCTCGGCGCTTTTCTTCTTCCTCTGGCTCGCCTTCCTCATGCTAGGCATCGCCCATCTCGTCACGCCCGAACCCTCTTCGCCAAAGGGAAAAGCGATTCCCAACGTTCCTCTCACGAAAGCGGGTGGGATGTTTGGTTTGCTGAGGGCGTTTTTGGCTTGGTATGTGGCGTTTGTGGGGATTGCGGATGAGAGTAATGGTTTCTTTACGGTTCCTGTTTGGCATTTTCCTTGGAGCGAGAAGGGGAGGGAGATGAGAAGAGGCGGAGAGGAGGGTACGGATGCAAAAAACGTTTGAAGTGTTCTTTGGGAAGTATTTGAAGGCTGAGGTTGCGTGTGGTGTGTATGGGGAAAATATCCTTAATTGAATGCGTACGAATAGCTAGTAGTAATGTTAACCATAGTCTACTCAAGGCACTGCAGGTGAGTGTCATAATATAAGGCTTACTCCGGCGATAGCCATGGGCTTGTAGCTCTTTGTTAATCTTGGGTAAGGTGGTATGTTTTGTAAAGCCAATGGTAACGTGGGGAAATCGTCTGGGTCTTGGATTTAACAGGGTCTGATTTTTCAGAGATGGCCTCGTTAAGATCTGGATTGCAAAAGTATTTATAAGAAAACCTAGAGACTTTGTCTATCTTTTGTATAGAAGAACGTCGGTGCTAGTGTATTGTTCGTTATATTTTTCATAAAAAAAGCCCAGACGAGTCTGTGAATTCGTTGATTGCTCTTCCGGCGACAAAGCTACTTTCGTTTAGTTCTAGTGCATTTCGCACCAGACACAAAATACCAAGCGATTCCGTGGTTGCAAACTAGCAGAAAAGTATAGAAGAAGAAATCCAAACTTTGATCAGCCCATTTACCCTTTTCTTGAATCAAAATCCACTAAATCCTTTAAAAACGATATTAAATAAGTCTTCTTCACGTAGTAATGGTAGCATTTTGGAAATGTTAACTTTCTCTGCTCAATCTGGATATCTGAATAAATGGAAATCAAACTGGCTAGAGTTTGTTTTATTGAATGGCTTCTACAAATTCTTCATTTAAGAGCATGCTGGTATTGTGGTATTGAAATCTTGGGTTCTTCACTAAAAATAACATTTGCCTGTTCGAAAGATTGGTAGTGGTTTTTGGAAAAAACTTCAATTCTATTTCGTATTCCCTATGATCCCTCTCAGGTGGAAGAAGCTTCCAAGAGCATCACATAAAAACTCCCATCTCCAACCTTTCACATTCAAGCTCATTTGTCAATGGCACTGAACTCCTTCAAAGTCTCCAATTCCGCCAATCGGCTCTCCAACTTCATCTTGATCAATTGAAAAGCAGTAGAGCCAAGAGGCAAATGAAGTGGAACCTTTTCCTCTCGACTAGCGATGCTGAACAAAGTCTCGGCGATGGCAATTGGTTCAATACCTGCCCCGGTCTTGAGAGCTTGCTTAACAATGAATTCCAATTGTCGAGAAGGCATATCAGAGCCTGTATAAGCTGGGTGAGGCTCCATGTATTTCTTGCTTCCCCCTTCGAAATTGGTCTTGACACCTGCTGGCTCGACAATACAAAAGTTGACTTGGAAGTTAGAAAGGTCCACGATTGGCGAGGAGCTGGAGGTATTGGACTTACTATTCCAGTCTGGATGCATTTCTTTCGCAACAGACTCGGTCCAACCTTCAATGGCATGTTTACCAGCGTGATAATACGCGTGACCAGGAAACGCACAAACTCCAGCCAAAGAAGAGATGTTGAAAATCAAACCACCACGATGATCCTTCTCTTGACGCATAATCTCAACAGCCTTCATCGTGACCCGGGAAGTACCGAAAAACAAAGTTTCAATTTCCTGGTGAGTTTGCTCTTCGGTGGCAGCTTCGGTATCACCTGAGAGAGAATATCCGGCATTGTTGACTACAACATCGGTGTGATAGCTCTCTCCAAAATGAGCGGCTGCAGCTTTGAAGGCGGCATCGATGGAAGAGGTTGAAGTTACATCCAATGCATGCTTGAAGATTTTTGGGTCGTCGTCGGGAAGGTATGAGAGAGTTGATGGATCTCGGGCTGTGACGATGAGACGTTGGGATTTGCTTGCTACGTATTTGGCGATTTCACGACCGATTCCACTAGAGCATCCAGTAACTAGAAGATAAAGTCAATTCTCAACTTTGAATTTGTTGGAAGGCACTACTTACTCAACCAGATTGCATCGTCTGGGAGATGGTAGGGTTTGGTGTTTGGCTTGTTCATTGTGATTGAAGATTACGGAAGTAAAGTTGACTTGATTGCTGAAGTTGTGAGATGAAGAATAAAATTCTCTCGAAAGCATCGTTCTTATATATCTACAGACCGAACTGACGATCGGTATGAAGGTGAGGTTCCACATCGCGATAACAATTAATGAATTACGTTTGAGTTGTTTTGTTGGTCTGTTCGCCAGTACATACTTCGTGCTGAGGGTAGAATTGAAAATTAGCGCTTAGTGGAGTTAAACATTTCCCAAAAGGCACGCCGAAAGGATTGAGGCTGAAATTCGCCAGTTGACTCACTCGGTGTTTAATATACAGATGCAAATCGGTGTGAGTAAGCACCCTGCGAACCGATCCACCCAATAACAGCCCACTTCTATATAAGATATACAAGATTATTATATCATGTGATACCCCTTTGGATTACATGCTCTTTATATTGTACACCCAATTCACGTTAATGCTAATAGATTCGCTGGTAATTATTTTCTGCGCGCCTATTCCTCACTTCGCACTTCCAAAAAGCCTAATAATAATCTGGATTCTTACAGTTGTACTGTCACCTCTGAGTTCAAAAGATATGAGACTCGTGCAATATTCACTTTCATTCCCTAACCAATTTACAAGTTGACCTAGTCCTTCCTCACTTTCCCACCTAGCTTTTCAGGAAATTTTTAACTGATTAGCTCGAACTCTATAGCATTAATCGGAACCAATGTAACCTTCCCATCGATTCTTTTCGCTGTCAAGTTAATCAATTCAGGTGTGCGTGATATTTCAGAAATGAGATAGGAACATCTTAGTTTATATAATACCTACAGAGTAATAATAACTCCTTCAGTAGATGATTCGTAAAATATATGAAATAATATCACACATGTGTAGCTACGAAGAAATTCTAAGCTCTGTGGCTGTTAGTAGGTCACCTACCAATTTACAACTTTTAAAACTATAGCTATTCACAGGACACCGACAGATAGCCACTTTCACTTCATTTTCCATTTATATTCTTAGGTCACTCGCGAAGAGCTGTACTTCTTACCTTTTCCAACCTTAACCACGAACAGCAGCTCATGAATAATGAATAAAGTGAAGAAAGGGCGCGTATAATCAAGTAGAAAACCCCGCTTTTGTATGATCTTATAGGAGCAACCAACTAAAACCCGCTCAAACGTGTTTCTAGACACAATTAGTCAATTCTACATAAAACGTATCAGGTCAAGAGGAGAAAGTATCGAATTTACCTTTTTACTACGACCCGAGCCTCACAAAAGATTGAATAGCTTAAGGGCCCTGGTTTTCACCCAAGATAGGGAATTGAAATAGAGAAGATACTTCATAGGCCTTAAGATTATATTCATATATGTATAAAGTAATAAGTCATTGGCGGATTAATTAGCTATGCACGGAGGTCGGAGTTTCCCGCCACTTCCACTGTCTACCACGAACACGAACTGAGGTGACATCTTAATATGCAATTAAGTCCTTAACTCTGGTACTTAAGTATCACGCAATACTTTATATTCCTTGACGTGAGCGAGTCTCCCAAGTACAGTTCAGATAACTTTACATCAAAGTCAAAAGATACATGCTATAAGTTCTCAAACAACCAAAGCACACCTTCTCCTTCTAAACCAAAAGTCAAGTCCTTCCATTTCTCACAACCTTCTCCCCTCCTCCCAAAATGTCCACAAACTCCCTCGAAGCAATAAAATCCTTCTACGACAATCGAGCCACAGGCTACGACAATGAAGGCGGTTTCCACCCCCAACACCAAAAAGACTTCCTCCAACACATGTCCCCAAAACCCGGGCAACACATCCTCGACCTAGCCTGTGGAACAGGCGGGGTAACCCTCCTCTCAAAACAAGCCGTCGGTCCCACCGGTAAAGTCATAGGCGTAGACATTTCCCCCGTCAGTCTCAGCATCGCCAGATCCAAAGCTGAAAAAGAAGGGTTGGAAATTGAGTTCGTGGAACATGATATCAGCAAAGCGCACGAGATCCCAGGGATAGAAGCGGGTACGTTTGATATCGTGTCTTGCGCCTCGGCTCTGGTGTTGGTGAAGGATCCAGCAAGTGCGGTGAAGGAATGGGCTAAGTTGTTGAAGAAGGGGGGTTTGTTGATTACTGACACTCCTACGGAGGATACGCTTGTTTGGGGGATTCTGCTTGATCGCGCGGCGGAGGAGTTGAAGGTTGACACTGTACATACGAGGGCAGAATTGGATACTAAGGCTAAGATTGATGGGATGTTGACGGATGCTGGATTGGATACGAGGGACTCGTTTACCACTGAGAGTTACGCTGAGCCGAAGATTTTGGATTCTGAGAAGGCGGAGGAAATGTTTGATACTTTGTTTGAACAGTCTCCGGTTCGACGAACCTTTTATGCGGAGCTGATTGTCCCAGAGAGGAGAGAGAGAGCAAGGGAGATATTTGTGAGGGAAATGAAAAGGGCAGCAGGTCCGGATGGAAAGATAGTGGAATATTTCAAGGTTCATATTGCCATAGGAAGGAAGCTATGAAATGGCAGAGAAAAAAGCACGGGAAAAGCAGTGAGGAAGACGATTAAGACAAAAGACAAACAATCTCTGGAATTAATGCATCAGAGAGGGGTTTTGACTCCTGTAGCAGACTATTTTACAAGCTTTGCATCCCTTGCAAAATGCTCGACTATGCTATTGTACGCCCTCCCTATGTGAGCTTGGTGGTAAAATGACATTCTTAGTATTGCTTTGCGGCGGATTGGCATGCTTTCTAATTGAGAAACTTGAGTTAGCATGGATTCTAGGATTCGAGTCATATAGATCTTACCAATTGCTCCAAGTACCATCCACAGATTTGCATATTACCCTGGTTGTCATCTAAGCACTTGGTGAACTGTTGTGCGTCGGTCTCGCAGCTTCTTTGCCCCCAGTTGCTCTGATCTTGTTGGTTTCCCTGAGAGGCAACAGCGTTCTGTTGTGGCTCCGCGGCAGCTGGCGCACTTGATCCGCCACCAAAGAACCCTCCGATTGCGTGCCCTACAGAAGATCCGATGGCAACACCACTATTCTCTTATTAGCCTTCATCCCTCCTGTCTGGAATCCCGAATCACCTACGCAGCTGTGCTAGCCATCTGACCGAACAATCCTGGGCCAGCAGATGCTGCAGGAGCAGCTGGGGCAGCGGCGGCAGGTGGGTGAGGTTGTTGTGTGTTTGTAGGATACGCAGAGGTTGTCGCAGGGCGAGTCTGTTGCTTTTGGGGTGCTGGTCTTGAAGAGGAAACGGATGGTCGGGCAGGGGCTCGACCACCTCCAGATCTTCCCTGACGAGCCATATTTGCTGAGAGGACGCGAGAGTGGTTGGGGAGGTGTGTATATGCGTGGTGAGATGGAGGTTTTGGTTTGTATTGGTGATGTTAGGGTAGAAGAAGAAATTCCCTCGACGACGGATTAACATCGCGGGTCGGCTTCGGCTTTAGCGGGTCATGGAATTGAGGAGTTCTGATTGGTTCCCAGCGAGTGAATTCTAGGACATTCTCGACTCTTCAGTTTAAGCGGAAATGGAAAGGGGCTGTATGGTAAACAAAGTCTTAAACAGATCAATTGACTGTTGATGCTAAGGGATTAATTACTGAACCTTCCTAACTCAATCTTCAAAGAGTAAATTCCGGTCCTCAATACTTGTACAGGGTGAGCTTAGAAAGAGACTTCGTAAAGTTCGAGATTAAGAATTTTTGTGGCTATAAGTTCGCCGGACCGGACTATGTTATTGTGTCTCTAGATTTCCAAAACAGCGGCTTGACATTCAAGTTGTTATATCTCCCATTGCACCAAGTATCTTAGTGAAAGTCTTGCTATGCTCAAAATCTGCGAGCTCAAGCGAGGCTCAAGCGAGACTAAATAATTCGAAGACGAATCTACACTCATATGAATCGTTATTCTCGTACTAATCACGCTTAGTATTTCCCCCCTTCCAAACGCCAACGCTATGCAAATACGGATTTTTTTAAGCTCCTCGCGACTTCTCCTTGATGTCCTTCACGCCATCTTTCCGGACAAGGCAGACCCTGAATCCAATCTCTACTTATGCTGCCTTTCCCTTTCCCTTTTTCGATTTCTTATTCTTCCTTTTGGCCTTTAGCTTCTTCTCATTTGAGCTCGAGGCACTCGATGTCAACCCGCCCGAGGGTGACTTGGACTTGGACTCCACCTTCCTCTTCTTTCTCGAGTGTTTTGCTGGTTCCACCGCCACAGGAGCCTCTTTAACAGCTGGAGATTCGTCAGACGATGAATCGGATGGATCGTCGTCGTCGTCGTCCGCCCCAACTTCTTCAGGCGTGTCGCCCTTTCGCTTTTTCGCGTTCTCCCTTTCTGCGATTTCCTTGTTTAACTCTTCGAATTTGATGTGTGCTCGTGCTCGTTGTTTTGCCCTAGCCTCTGCGTGCTTCAGAACTTCCTTTTCAGCAGCACGCTAATTACAAGTCAGTCAATTAGCAATCTTCAACGGGTAAATTGTACGTACAAGTCCTGGGTTGACAAATCTTGCAGCCGCTTCCTTATCAAGTGTTGATGTCCTCGGTGCAGCTGGTTGAGTATTCTTGATCTTGTCAAAGTATTGCTTGACTCTGGTGAGTTCTTTGAAAACTGGGTGCTCCCGAGCTTTAACGCCATTCAATCGCAAGTAGGCTATGTATTAATTAGAATTTGGAGATGGCAAATATTGCGTTACCCAACTCACAGAATAGCATAGATTCAATCGCATAAGTAACCAAAACGTATAATTTGGCTTTATCCAGTAGGGGAAGTTTTGAGGTGGTTTCCGAGAGGGCGGTCTTGATCAACGGTGCCAGTGCTTCTTCCAGATCGTCAATCTCATCGTCAAGTTGGTCTACGAGAGACAATACCTTTGAGGAATCCATTTTGTAGTGGTTGGTGGGGTTGGTTGTATTGAGTCGGGGCGCATAGCCTTTGCGACAAAGGATTGAATTAGAAGTTTTTGACGAGGCTGAAAATATGTGGTGGAATCAGGCTGCAGATATTACTCAGCAGAGCCTTAGAGTGAGGTTGAGTGTACAGGGATTATGAATTTATTCCAGTAGCGCAGGGGTGTTGGTCGGGATTTCTGGGAGATTTTATCGTCGCCTCCAACAGCAGAGGGTGAACATCTCTTTCTAGACCGTTATCTGTACATTAACTGGATTCCTTAATCTTGCCACGCAGGACTCGACTTCCCACCATTGGTGTATCCAATACCCTCTCCTTCTGTACAAAGCACATTCTTTGCTACCCATCGACGCGCTTCGCCCTTTGCGACCTCCTTTTCTCAAAGAAATCAAATTTCAACTGGGTTTGCCCCCGAGGGCTCTTATTTTGTCGTCTGCATGGTTCGGCATACGAATTTTATCTAATACGGTACGACGATATCTGCCAGCGAGCAGTCTGAGAATATTTGCCATGAGTCGGTTCCAATAAAGACTGAGAATCCTTCATCCTGTCTCCCCCAACTTGCGGCCGTCCGCTATTGCGGGTGTATAATCGAATACCCCGAAGTCAACCATGGTACTGCGATAACATCTATGCGGGCCGGGTGGCCATACAATTATCTTGCTCGCGATTCGGGACTTACTGGTGGCCGAGGAGGAAGTCTGTGGCAAGTGGGTCAGGAAGAATTGGCTTTACGCAAGAGACCCGACGCATGTATGGGGAATACAGCGCTGTGAAGAGACTACGGATTGCTGAGGATATACCTTTTGTGGATGGCTTTCCAGAAAGATTGATTAGAGAAGGCCTACCAGGGCGCTTGAAGAGAGAAGATGCTAAGATATGGATGCCCGTACAACGCCCTTTACCCCGAACACCCAAGAAGAAAGTGGCCCAGGAATCTCCACCGAGGAAACATTCAGACCGAAAGGGCAACAAATCTCTCAGCATACAAAACTCCACTCAGCCTCAAAATTCAGAAGTTCTTCCGTTGAAGGATATTGCAATTTCCACACCGAATAATTCATCGATCCCCGATGCAGATATTGAAACGAGAAGAGAGATTTCTAAGGATCGAAAAAACAGTCAAGAATTTATGGAGGTGAGGGAACTAGCTGAACCCGTGAAGAATGTAGAGGAAATATCCAGCCAGGTGGCCATGGAAGTCGAGACAACAAACAGGATTACAGAGGAGGAACCTGCCAAAATCGAAGGAGAAATAATAGTCACAACTCCCGTTGTGAATGCTGGACTCCCCAATGCGATTCCGGCCAAGGAAGAGGAGACAATCACAAAAATACCCTTGGGGCCCCAGCTTCAGCCGGAAAAGGTTGCTAAAGAAGAAACGATCGTTCAATCCGATGTTGATGTCACCACCGAGCTGCGCAAACCACCGAATATTTCTATTCTTGGGTTAGACAGGCTTGGAAAATATATCGCTCATTCTCTAGCGGCAATGCCTCATCCCCCTACTGTCACTCTATTGATTCATCGCCCCTACCTGTTAGCACAGTGGTACGAGGAAGGCTCTGCTATAGGAGTATGGAGGAATGGGAAGTTGAACGTCCAGTCTGAATTCAATGTGGAATTAACGCAAAACTACACATTCACGGACCATGAACAAATCGTTGGCAGTCGACGATCCCGTCGCGAAATCGAACCACCGACGGGTATCATTGACAACTTGATGGTTACTACTGCGGCACATTCTACCATCCCAGCGCTCCGTTCAATTTCTCACCGCCTCAACTCATCTTCCACAATTTGCTTCTTGAGAGATGGTGGCGTTGGCTTGATTGACGAAGTTAACTCCAAAATCTTCACAGATCCCAAAAATAGACCAAAGTACGCCATGGGTAGTATATCCCACAAGATCTCGGAGACTCAAAAGGGGTTTACCGTCATTGAAAGGGAGGTCGGGGACGTTGTTTGTACAAATGCGCCGAGAGAATCAATTTCAGTAGTCGACTCTGAAGAAGGAACTAGGAAAGGAATGACAAACCAAGAAAAGAGATTTGTGTGGGGTGTCAATAAATACAGCCAAATGATGAGGATTCTTACACGGGCTCCAAATCTCCATGCTCGGTCCCTCAATAGACAGATGTTTTTTGAAGAAGTTTTGGATAACACCATTATCAACTCAATCATCGGCCCTCTAACTGTCATGTTTGACTGTTCCAACGATCAACTTTTGCTCAACCATTGCATCCGTCAAGTCAAGGAACAATTAATAGATGAAATATCTGTCATCATTCGATTGATGCCTGAAGTTTCGCAACATGAGAGGAAGGCGCATTTCAGGCCCCAAGTTATCCAAACCAGACTTCGAAATGTTATTTCCAAAACAGGAACGAACAACTCCGACATGTTGAACGCTGTCAGAAGAGGTGATAGAACAGGAATTGAGTTCTACAATGGATACTTCGTTCGTCGAGCGGAAGAACTGGGGGCACCTTGTCCCCTCAATAAGATGATGCTTTCCTTGGTTCAGGCGAAGCAGATGATTATCAGTCGGGAGCAGAATGCGTATATACCAGTGGCAGTTGAATCCAACTCTTGGGGTAAAAATAGGGGTTAACAAAGGGGTCGACGGATGTACATGGGCCAATAATTGGTTCCGGGTCGTGAGAGAGGCCCTTTTTATATGTATGAGGTGAGATGTTTGTAAATTACGGGTTTAGAAGCATGTGTATAGGGCGTTTGATATATATATTTGTCTATTTTGAAGACAAAAAAATGAGTAATGGTTACAACTTCTGGGTTAATCTTTTGAACCCCCCTCACTTATTGCTTCTGATATCTGGGAAAATTAAAATTATTATTTAAAATTTGTTCGGAGAACAGTTCCTGATATTCTGAACTTCCTAGATAGACTCCTAATTGTCTCTGACCTGTCCCTGTTCCCACAATCCTCGCTTTACCTTCCTCAAGTTTTCCCCCACTTCCTTCAACTTTCTCTCTGTCAAAGATTTTCCACTTATATACATGAATGCAGACCGCTAGAGTGAGCTGATGTCAATTCAAAATGCAAAGTAACCCAAATTGACAACCTTACGTGACACAAAACCTACGCATTACCCATAGCTACCCAACCCAAATGATTCCAAAACGTGGGGTTATTCCCCCCCACAAAGTGACATACCCCACTAACAACTACCACATTCCCTTTCCCCAGGGCAGCTGGCCTCACCTGTGGAACTGCCGCACTCCTTCCTGGCTAGCCCATCAAACCTCTGCATCTCTGACATCAAAACCCTGCTTTGTACCTCCTAGCGTGGGGGTACCGTATCTACACCGTTTAAAGTAGCCCCCCTTTCAATGTACTCCTAGGTACATACACCAACACCACTACTACCCAAACATCCTCACCGCCTCATTCATCCAGTCAGCCAAAGTAAAGCAGAAGAAAAACCACAGTACCATTCAGGCACAGACCCTCAACTTCCCTCTTCCTCAAATTTCCCGCTAAACAAAAGAAGCAAAGTGGGAGTTCAGCATCAAACGTGGCATACCAAGTGATGGTACCTAAACCACTCTTTCTAGATTTCATCCCTGCTGAGGCTGTTGATCCTACGGAGATACCGGACCGGGGTGTTGCTTTATTTTCCTTGTTTATTTTCTTCTTGCGTGCCTCGCATGTTGTCCTTCCCTTTTCTATTTCTGGGTGGGAAATGTTTCCGGTATTCGTTTCGTTTTGTTCAGCCACCAACATGTTGTGGAAGGGGATGGACAAAAGTTAATTACGCCACACTCGTATACCTTCTAAGTCAGGCGTAGGTAAGGATTTAATGGAACAGAATATACTTGGTGTCAGAAGTCATATCACGAATAAGCGAACTGAGTTTAGTGAGGATGAAAGAAGAAAAGTCATCAATTTTTGTGCCCAGAACTAGAATGAAATTCATAAAAAACGACCTCCCAATGCAAATGCATCTTTTCCCAATGCTTTACTCATCCGTGAGGATGAAATCTAGAGATTGATACACACCAACCGCCTAACTACACCGAGCCTGAAAATGAAATGCCCGTTCCCTTTCCCCTGACACCCCAAATGATTTTCGTGCAACGTATGCATTCCCCCTATGCTACCCAGTAATGCAGTCCATAGCGATATTTTCAAATCCAGAGCTAGGTTTGCTCAACTAAAGACGTCAAGAATGTAGAAACCTAGGAAGGAATATCCATGATTTTCCCAGGATTCATAATCCAGTGCGGATCCAGAGCTTGCTTGATAGACTTCATGACACCGAGAGTATCATGACCAACCTCCATCAATAAAGCTTCCTTCTTGCCAATGCCGATTCCATGTTCTCCCTATTTCTTTATGTCAGAATCAATTCAAAAGTAGGAACAGTGTAAAGGGGAGCAAAACATACCGTGCAAGTTCCCTCCATCTCCAAAGCACGTTCTACCATATTCTTGACACACTTCTCCACTTTTTCCCTCTCGCCCACAACATTTCGATCATAAAGGATACTCTCGTGGAAATTTCCATCTCCAATATGTCCCAAGATACTAGCGAATAATCCTAAATCATCCATCTCTTTCTTGCTGATCTCAATAATATCCGCCAATCTCGAGAATGGAACAGCAACATCGGTACTCCAAACCTCGTTTCCCTCTTTCCTTAGTGCCAACATAGACCAAAGGCTTTCCTTCCTCGCACTCCATAATAATTTCTGCTCTCGGGCATCTTTGGCGAATTCGAAGTCTCCTCCTCGATGAGCCTTAGCGATTGCTCCTACCATCTGAATGTTTTCTTTGACTGAGGCTTTGGTGCCGCTGAACTTGAAGAAGAGCGTTGGTAGTTCCTTCCATTTTCGAGGAGCGGTGGAACCAGAGATGTTTACGACTTTCATTTGGACTTCGTCCATGATTTCCATTGCTGCTACTTGGACACCTGCTCGCATGACTCCTGCTGCGGCGCTGGCTGCATCTCGGATAGAGGGGAAAGTGACGACTGCGACGGAGAACTCCTGTGGAACAACAGCTAGTTTGAGTGTGATTTCGGTGACGAGACCTGATTTTGTTAGTTGTCCAATCCAGCAGTGTCCAACAGATAGGATTTGACTTACCAAGGGTGCCTTCGGAGCCGACGAAAAGACTGTTGAGATTATAACCCGCTGAAGTCTTTCTTGGTCTTCTTTTCGTCTTGATGACAGTTCCATCAGCAAGAACGACCGTTAAATTGATGACCCAATCTTTCATAGTACCATATCGAACTGCATTCGTTCCCGAGCAATTCGTACCTACCATTCCCCCAATCTTAGCACTTGGTCCAGGATCAACTGGGAAGAATAGTCCAGATTGCCGTCTCGCAAGCTCTTCATTCAAATCCATCCAAGAAACAGAAGGTTGTACTACGATATCCATATCGTCTTCATTGAACTTTACGATCTGGTCCATGAAGGCAAAGTCGACGCTGACCCCACCATATGGGGCGGAGAAGTTGCCTTCGAGGCTTGTACCTCCTGAGAAAGGAATGATGGGGACTCGGTATTTGCAACATATCTTTGCAATTGACGAAACTTCTGCTGTAGTCTTTGGATAAGCCACAGCTACGGGAAGTCCTTCGATGTTTGAAGAGGACCATTCCGAATAACCGTGGGCTTTTAGGTCTTCTGGGTCTGTTGATATTGTATCTTCGTCGCCTGTGGCATGGCGAATTTCTCTGATCGCCTATAAGTTTGGATTAGCCGACAAAATATTTTTTTTTATAGCTATCCAAGTAGATATCCATGCTATTGTTCAAAAATAGAAAAATTGGGGTTTCGTAAGTAAAAGAATCCAAGGGAAACCCCAGTCTCCTCTCCTTGTCCAATTAACAGTTTCTTTTTCATAATTCGCCAGTACCATGGAATATTCATTTTGCTGTCAGACGATCGCTAGGCTAGGGTCAGGTATACGGTAACTACCGTTATGATCTCTCACCTAACACGACATAAGATATCCATCTCCGGAGGGCTGCAGTTTCCGCCACCTAAAAATCAAGATTGTTGATGGGGGAAAAGCCTCTGAGGAAAAGTGACAACAAACAACTCAACTTACATCTTCCATATTCTTCAAAGTCGCATAAGAAGGCTCCACGAATTTTGTCTTATTCGAATACTCCCGTTCCTTGACCTTCCTCTCCTCAGCCTGGAACGTAGCCAATCCCCACCCCAGAAGTCCCGTCGTCGCCAGCAAGCTTAAAACCTTGGGGGTCGTCCATGAACTTGTGCGCTGTCTCTGTTCTCTTATTGGGCGCCGTAAGGGAAGAACGGGCTCTCCGTTTCTTCTTCTGAGGATGGTATCTGGTCGTGAGCTGGACCATCGAATGCCGTTGCGAATTGCGGGAGTCAGCGTCGTAGTCGCCGACCGAATGGGAAATCTTCTGGAAGCGAGCCCCCTCATCGGAACGCACCTGGCCGATTTCATGCAGGCCGACATATTGTGATGCAAACGAGAACCAACAACCGGACCGGGTATGACTTGTACACCACCAACCAATTGTATGTACGATTCAACCACCGATTGATTGTGTCATCCGAGTGTAACCGGACTTTGTCGAGATAATTTTGTGAGTTGCTTCAAAAACTTCAAATGAGGGGATTTTTCTGAGGAGGAAATTGTCAGTACTCAGAACGAAGATGGGATGTATTGAATTCGCAATCGCCGAGGAAGGAAGCTGAGAAGGAGTGGAGAGTGGTGTTAACCAGGAGTGGGAGGAGGATTTTATTCACCTCTGAGTTCCCGTCGTCGTGGCCAACTCTTCTGCCAGTCTTTTACTCTCTTTTCTGCGTGCGTTATTCTTGCCTTTCCCGTCGAGTCTTGGTGGTATGGTGATTTGGTCTGACCTTCATCAAGAAAACCGAGTAGGGATACAGTCTCTCTTTATATTTCTCTCTCCGCGCTTGTACTAGGTGGTGGATCCGGGAAGGAAGCCATCTTAAGCTTCTCCTCGATCGTGGCGCCCCCCATTTCAGAATCCAGTTGACAGCTCAACTGAAAATCTCTCCCATGAGGCAATTCGTCCATAGGCGACGGAAGCGATGTAGGCAGACGAAAGAGAGCGATGCCTTGCATTCCCAAACAAATATTCCAATGACCCGGTGAGCACACATTCGCCCGATTCCTGATCGAGTCCTTGATTGCTTGCTTACATGTATGTATGTGCTTCTTTGTCTCGTGCTCGTGTCTCAACTCTCATCATCCCACGTTTTCCCCTCGTCTCTTTTTTCCCATTCCCTTCTCGCTTCAACGCTCGTCCTTTTCGAAGCCCAACTTGGAAATCAGATTCCAAGATTTGTGCCTGTCACTGCAAGCCACGGTCTTCTCCTATTCGTACGAGACAAGGAGTCACAAAGATTGTCCTCCCTACACAAAAGGTAAACATAAAATCACCGTGTTACCCCACGCCACCACTGTCAACATCTATCGTTGTGGCCGCATGTCTCTATGCAAGCCCTTGAAAGCCCCTCCAGCCTCACCCCTCGACGAGTGCCGTTACTGTTGAAGATACCTCCTGAGTAAGGGACCGTATCACCAGCAAGGGAATGGGTAATACTAAACTCTCACACACCACATAGCACACACACATAAGAAGAAAACCTTTCCCTCTCACCGGTCTTTTCCCACGCGAATCCTCTCATGCAATACCCCCCCAAGACCAGCAGAGCATCTAGCCCAAACCGTCAATATGACAGTCATACTCACCCCAACTAATCCAACGGAGCCATCAAACCACTCACTTCTCCTCACTTTCAAGCCTTTCAAGGGTGGCACGAGGTCTCTTTCCCCTCCCGGCAGACCCCTCAGTTCCCCGTATACATTATTTAAATTTATTCCGCCTGCCGTTGCCATTACCTCACGGAAATACACTGACATCAAAACGCCATGCCCTACCGTACCGACAATCTGAAAGCCTGGTCGGTGGGATGTTGGATCGACACCGCTTTCTATACCACTGCCATCATTGGAACCACCATATTGCTGATTTTCAGGGGCCTGTACGAGTGCAGGCGACTGTCTACCAAGGATAACAGCCGCGTGACGGTAAAAGCCCGAGACTGTTGCATTAGCCTACATTTTCGGGCTTCAGGCGAATTGCTGTCAGGGATCCTAATGGAGGTCACTTCGTATCGTCTTAGTGTCTCAAAGCCATAGGGGATTACCGATATTCTCCTGAGCTCTTTGGCCGTCAATCCTTTTTAGGGGATTGATACATACCCGAACTTGGAACACAATGGTCTCGAAATTGAGAAAATATTTTTGCACAGAAAATGGGACAAGTATGCTTTTTACATTTGATAGGATTGGTTCACTATGCCGCTATCTGCATATTTTTTGCGCATATCCGTGCACAGAAGCAAAACCCAATACGCCATATCATGATCATTCTTGAACCCAAACAGATATGCACATTTAGCTGGCAATTGCCTGTGCACGTCTGCGATCTCTCTCCTCAGCGATGGTGAGCTTAACACCCTTACCCTTTGGTAGGGAAATCCATGGCTTCTCTGAACCGATAACGAAAACGTTGCCTTCACGGGTGGCGAATGAGTTGTCTATGGCATCCTTGATGTGGACAATGTTGAAACCTCCGTCGTGACGCTCACGGTGAGTGATAACACCAACACGACCCATGTTACGACCACCAGTGACCATGGCGATGACTCCAGTGTCGAACTTGATGTACTCGGTGATCTTTCCGGTAGCGAGATCGATCTTGACGGTGTCGTTAACCTTGATGGATGGGTCAGGGTAACGGATACTAGATGAGAAAAAACTGTCAGCATTTCTGGAGGGACTTTATAGCAACCGTTGATCTAGCTCCAATTTTTCGATATAAAATCGACAAAAATCGACCAAAGCTTGGACCAACGGCTGAATGATGTCTGACAGAACTTACGTTCTAGCATCGTGCGTGACCAAGAATGGGATTCCGCCCTTGCCCAATTGCACTCTCTTGACTTTGCCCAACTTGTATTCGGCCTCCTCGGCTTGGATTCGGTGGACGGTGAAGCGACCCTTGGTGTCGTAGACGAGACGGAAGTGTTCGCCGGTCTTCTCGATGCTGATGACATCCATGAAGCCTGCTGGGTAGGTGGCATCGGTACGGACCTTGCCATCAACCTTGATCAAGCGTTGCATGACAATGGCCTTGGTCTCGCGAGCGTTGAGAGCATACTTTAGACGGTTTCTGATGAAAACGATCAATGGCATGCAGTCACGGAGCTTGTGAGGACCTGGGGATGGACGAGGAGCGTAGGAACCGGAGAGTTTGTCCAGGAGCCAATGCGATGGCGCGCTGAGGCGCTTTTGGTGCTTCTTTCTATAGAGAAATTCTGGTTAGCAAATGCTTGATGAGATCTTGGATAGAAGGAGCGGCGCGGAGATGTTCTGAGGTGTATGGCAGAATATTCCAATCCGCGATGGTCCTTGGTGTTGGGAATTTAAAATCTTGCGACACGAGGCGCATTCGTTTGCGGCGACATATCGAATTCGAGGAGTTGAAGATGAAATATGATGGGTATACTTACGGTCCTCTACCCATGATTGCGTCGTGAGATACAAAAGTTGGGGTATTTGTTGGTTGTCGGTTGAAGATTGATCTTGATAGATTCGATAGTTTTCGTTCGAATATTCATTGTGGTGTGGCCCGTGCGCGCTAAGCGGGGCTGTTGCGGCTCGTCTCGTCACGTTTCTACCTGTCGCGATGGCATTAAAGCGGCAGCAACTCTCCTGCAGGAAAGCGACTTTTAATTAGAATCGAAAGGAATCCATATTATGATGCAACCAATAGTTTGGTAGGTGGCAAAAGCAAAGAAGAAACAGAAATGTTCTACGAAAACCCACGAGCTAAACATGCTTATACAAAAACAAGGGCATATCTTAATCTAGGATACTTGTCTTAAGTCTCCTATCACAAATGAATCCAGTACAATTCTTTTCTTGGGTATACGCATGAAGTGACCAAGGCTTCAACTGATATTGATGGTGGGAGAAATTTGAGCTTTTAATTTGAAAAGTATCTATATTAAACCCTTGAGTACAGCTGCTTCCGCATTCAATATCGACGATCCCGCGGCACCAATAACAGCTAATGATAATCAGTAAAAAGTCGAAGAGGGCAAGGTAGATATAACTTACTGTTGTGGCTCAAAGCAACAAACTTCAAGTCGAAAATACCACTATCGTCCTCTCTCACCCGTCCAACACTGACTGTATACCCATTTTGAGTATTTCGGTCCAGTCTTGGTTGTGGTCTGTCCGCTTCTTCCATAACCAATATCGAAGGTTGAGGAGCCGAAGGACATCCCAAAGTCTGTGCCTCACTCACATACGAACTCAAAGCCTTCTTAACAGCCTCCGCAGTAGGCTTTGGCCCATCTCGGTTCTTGAATCTCAAAGAAACACAAGCCATATGACCATCCAAAACAGCAACTCTGTTACAAGCTGCTGAAATCTTCAAATCAGACTGATGCAAGAAACCCGTAACCTCCCCATTGACCTTGCCCAAGATCTTCTGAGCCTCGTTCTCAAGCTTGTCTTCCTCGCCTGAGATGTATGGAACGACATTGTCTAGAATATCCATACTGCTGACTCCAGGATATCCCGCGCCAGATACTGCTTGCATGGTAACCACACTGACTTGATCAACCTCCCCGAACACCTTTTGTATAGCTGCAAATGGAATGACAATGCCAATGACGGCACAATTCGAGTTGCAAACCAAGAACCCCTTCTTCAACCCATAATGACTTCTCTGGTGTGGAATAACGTCAAAATGAGGTAGGTTAACAGTAGGAACGATGAGAGGAACGAGAGGATCTTTTCGGTAGTTTTTGGCATTTGAGAAAACAGCCAATTCAGCCTTCAAAAACTCCATCTCTGTGAATATCGTCAGTAGAGCCACCTCAACAATTCTTGAAAATACCCACCAATCTCTCCAGCAACGTCCGCATCCAGCCCACTGAAAACAATATCACATTCCGCGAAATCACTAGCTTTACACTCCTTCACCACCAAATCCTCAACGTGCTTGCCCATTGGCGAAGCTTGCTTCCAATTTACCGCATCCTTATATTTCTTGCCCGCAGATCGCGACGAGGCTCCAACGGCATGGAGAACGAAATGGGGATGTTGAGCCAGGAGGAGGATGAATCTTTGACCGACAGAACCTGTGCAGCCCAGTACTCCTGTGGCATGTTAGAAATTGTTTGGTAGGTTTGGCGGGGTCAATGCCCCGCGATTGGAGTTCGAAGGGTTCAATAGTTAACTTACCAACCTTCTTGGTAGGGAACGACGAGGCCATGATAGATTGAATAGTTTTTTTTTGCGAAAGAATTGGAGTTGTTTCGGCAAACGGAAGTTTGTTGGTGGTTTCTTAAGCTTGAACAAGTATCAGTACTTGGAGAGTCACAGATCAAAATCTAAGGCCGATCTTCGGCGTCTGGGGCGGCTTTTGGATGTGGGGTTTCGCCACTCAAAGCCCGGCGCCTTTTAAGGTAGGGCTGAAAACAGGGCGAGTGATATAATTTATCCTTAATGTCAAGGTAGATACAGATTGTGATAGATGGAGTTATCAAACAATTAAGAAATGCCTGTTTGCATCTATTTCCCTCCGTATTTCGTATAAATCTTCATACGCGATAAAAGGACTGAATTCGTACAAACCTCCTAGAAACGCCAATTTTAATTCCCAGGATAAACTTCCTGCGAGGGGTATAATAAAAGAAAGTAATCTAGTCACTATCATCCCTCTCACTATCGTAATCTTCTAATAACACATCACCTTGCCCCGGTGCACCCAAATTCGCAGAGTTAACGCCCCTGCTCCATTCCGTCTCCACTCGGAAGAATATCCATATCCACCTCCTAGCTACCTCCAGGATCTCCAGTAAGAAAATGCCACTTTCGAAATCTGCAAAGTGGTCAAGGTGAGGTGAGAGTTTGAGGGACCAAGTGCAACGGAGGAGAACATCCACTACGATAGCAACATAATAAAACTCCTTTGCTGGGAAGAAAAGTTGGGAACGAAGACCAAAGGGGTGTGAGGCCGAGGAGCGTTGCACAGAGAAGAGTGTCAGATCCCAATCCTTGGCTACGTCCCAATAAAAACTGTACATGCTATTCGTGAAAACTGCCAGAAGCCAGAGTCGGTAGAGGGTCGTTTCTGTGACGCCGATATCTTCGTGATTCAGACTCAAATTTCGTTGTAATGCGGAGAAAATGATAACCGGGAATGCGGTGGAATATTTTAGGGCGTTGGCGAGATGTTGGCCTCCCCATCCATGAGCTCCTATTCCTCCATTCCTTCGGTTTCCATCTCGAACCCGCTGATATTCAATTACACATTGTCGAAATCGAATTATTGAGGGGATTGCGATGACAATTGGCACTATGTATTGTCCTCCGCATCCTCGATCGGGTCGCTTGGTTGCCGATCCATTTGAAGTGAAGAACATGCACAAAGCAACGAATAAGTCCGCAATAATTTTGGCGTATGATGTCAACACATCTGCTAATAGTATATCTCCAAATTTTCCTTTTCCCGTCTGCGCAATTCCACCTATCGAAATTCGACGAAGCGTTGTGAGAAATCGTGTTCGTCCGGCAGAGGAAAATTGTCGAATCGGGAGAACGAAGAGGCCTGCGAGAAGGCAGAGATAGGACATTGGGAGAAAGTCATAGTATATGACTAGTTCTGGGTTGTGGTGGGAGAGGGCCCAGAAGAGGAGTAGGGAGAATCCTAAAGGGAGACTGAGAAGTGTCGCAAGTCGGTATGTAGATAGGTAATGCGGGGGATCTGTTCGAGGGGAGTTTCTCCCCGGGTATTGTAGGAGATGCGGAACATCCTGAAAGGTGGTATTAGTTTTGCGACCAGAAAGTGTATCAATTGCGACCCGGTGGGAAAGGGGCACGCGACAGAACGAACAATTTTGGCTAGAGAAAGATAATGTAAATTTACACCCCATGCCCACACTCCTATTAAAACTTTAGTATTCCAAAAGGTCATAAAACAGAGCAAGAGCGGAATCGTACCTAAAACGATAGCCAACGCAATTCTATAAGGCAGAGGAAGGGTCAAACTAAAAGAGTCCAATTCTGGCTCTACAGCCGGGTCGCCGTCCATTTTTACGGGAGATAATAACGCCGCATCGAGCACATAAACTCAGGTAAAAGACAGTGGTGAGCGAAGGGAAGTTTTGTTGTTGAAGTATGAAGGAGTCAAGTAGGCTACGTAGTCGTTCCAGGCGGCCCTTCTAAGAATATCTCAAGAAATGTACGCCACATGAGGCTGAAAGCACCAGCCACAGTTTGTTCCAGTGGGGCTTGTGTACTTCAACAAGCCGAGGTCAAACCCCCAAAAGCTTCCCCAACTTCCTCTGCGACGACATCTCTTGAGTTACAAATCTTTAGATATGTCAGATCACATCACTGAAAAAGCTGCGGAGGCACCGTCCTTCAACTACCCCTTTGCAGCCGCGCCAGACATCATTCGGTCACATCAAAAAGATGCATATTTCGAAGGCGTTCTCCTCAATCAACTCTCCAACCTCCTACGAAAGCTATATGGCGCGCGATTCGTTCATACATATACATCCGAAGCTCGAACGTTTTCAGAGCTCCTTTACCTTGGTCTCACAACATTCATCGGAAACCGCACACTCGGGGAAGAATATTGCGATATAATTCAGATTGAAGACGATACCCTCCAACTTCCGGCAATATCGAGACGAGCGGGTTATATAATCACATCGATTCTCCTTCCCTATTCCCTGAATAAAATACTTCCCTCATTTCGCACACGAATACGAGCGAAACTCGAATCCAATCTACGAAAATTATCACGGAATAGAAACGAAGCTTCAAGGTCGTACAAAATACAATCATATTTGCTAGAACACCTTTCGAAAATCACATCTCCCTCACCACTCCACGCACTAACTCTCACGGTCTTTTACTTTTCGGGTGCATATTATCAACTTTCTAAGCGACTATGGGGTCTGCGGTATATATTTACAAAACGGATTGCGCCATCTGAGGCGCGAGTGGGATATGAAGTACTAGGGGTACTACTGGTCCTTCAAATGACC
The DNA here is from genome assembly GCA_001399465.1 of Hymenoscyphus scutula. NCBI lineage: Eukaryota > Fungi > Ascomycota > Leotiomycetes > Helotiales > Helotiaceae > Hymenoscyphus > Hymenoscyphus scutula. The sequence continues at coordinate 141,710 of LKTO01000058.1, forward strand.
GTACAGACATGGCTGCATCTCAATTCCACATTACGCACCTCTACAACAACGAATGCCGAACCCTTGATGGGAAGTTCTGCTGTACTGCAGGGTGGAATTGAAGTCTCACTTGACCCCAACGCCTATTCAGCGAACAATGAATTACTTTTCGAGTCGTCGCAACCCTCGGGAATCATCCAACATTCAAGTTCAGAAGTTGGGAGAGTGACCCATACACCTGTTTCAGATGAACCGAGTATCAATTTGAACGCTGAGGATAAAATGAAGTGGATCAAAGGGACCCAACAGAGGAAATGCACCCTATGTTTAGAAGAACTCAAAGATCCTAGTGCGGTGGCTTGCGGACACGTATTTTGCTGGATGTGTATTGGAGATTGGGTGAGGGAGAAACCGGAATGCCCGTTGTGTAGAAGGGAGGCGCTCGTTCAACACATCTTGCCTCTGAGATGCTAATGATTCAATAAAAAGAGGTTGTTCCAAATACAAGTTACTAATGATAATACTGTCTATCCTCTTACAAGTACTTCTGATTCAAACTACAGAGACTGACTAAGAAATATCTCGTGGAGCAAGCGATAGCCGAGAGTTCTGGTTAAAATTATTGATTCAAATTCTACATTGGCACGTGTCTTTTGCTGTTATATTATGTTCCATTCTGGCGCACCCGCCTCGCTCTGTTCATTTTGTAAAACGAAGGTTCTGTAGCTCAGCATGTTTCGACAAGTTTAATGATTAAACAAGGGAAGGTTATTAAACTACACAACCTCTATCCTTGTCTATTGTTTTGCAAGACACAGATTTTCTTGCCTCTTACTTCTCTGCAATGCTCTCATGAACCTTTTACTTGAACGATATGTCCTTTAAATGGAGCAGCTATGGATCAGGTTTCACTGTAAAGGGAGCCCAGGGAATCCGAGGATGATCATCATAGATACGACAATACCCAAGGCATGCCCGTTCCGAATTTTCTTAATTCACCGGAAAGATCAACAATCCCTCTCAGCATTGATTCTTGAGTTTTTCCTGTCCCTCACTCCCATAACCCATACATCACAATTTTCAAGCCCCTTCAGGCTGAAATCAAAGTCTACTCTGCATGTTAATCGACCAATTATTGAGCCATCTTCCCAGACGTGCGGTGCCTGACGTCTTCCGAATTTGCTACTCTCAACATGCTGCTCAAAATGGTAGCAACATGGGTACTCCGCACTTCCAATTCCTTCCTCTTTAGTTTTTGAAACCCACGAATCCTGACCATCTCGTCTTTTGACTATGCATGACTGAAAGAGTAATGGATTACTCGTACTATATAAGGCTTCAGACCTTGTCGCTTCACCTAGAGAGGTGATGTTACAGACTGAGGTACAGTGGTATGAAGTCATATTTCTTAATGGAGTCTATTTATAAGTCTTGTCATTTTATTCAATTATTCGAAGCTTTCAGGATAATAACCTGGATAATAACCTTTGACAAATATAGAAGAATAATCATAGAGACTCTAACTAAGGACAAAAGCAATCCCGAGACGAGTGTCCAGAATTAGTTTGAAATTTCAAGGTCTGAGGTAATAGTGAGATAGAATGTAGTATTTGCTAAATTAAATTATATTTAGATTCTTACGATCTTGGAAAGTAAGCCAGGGCCAAGACGACGAATAGGCTGAAAAAAAATAAATCAAATACCTCGAGGTAAATCTTAACACGAAGAATGCATCATAAGATGAAACAGTAATACACACAAAAACCAACAACCTCCAAGTAACCGAAAAGAAGTACCAAAACATAAATCCAAACCACAAACCACAATCACAATTAGCTATCCTTGGTAAAGAACAAATTTCTTTACTAGCTACAACTTCAAAAAGGTAGAAACCCTCTCTATTAGTAGGTAACCTACAGATAGCTGCCATTCTATTTCACCTATTGCTAGGTAAACCGCGAATAGCCGCGAATAAAGCCCTCTCTCGGTATCGAAAAATCATGTCCATCAACGTGAAGGGTAAGTAGAAAATACAAATGGAAAACATGAACTTTGATACAAAAGCGACGAGACACTTTGACGAACCCACGAGAGCAGATATGGATATCTCCAAGTTAGGTGAGAACATACTTCACTCAGATGCTTCTCCTGCAACAGAAACCTGAGCTTCAATGGGTAAAGGGAAGTCACTCTGGGTAGAAACCATGGTCGTGCCTCCCCTTCTTGCTATGAGCTTGAGGACATGGGGGAGATGGAGGTACAAGGGAAGAAAGCTGGAGAATCCGGGAGAACTCGCTCAGTACAGTACTTCCGCATGCTTTTTCCGCACATGTAAGACTTCCCGACGAACCTACAAATGGCGGCGAAGTGAAAAAACTGTGAAAATGAGGAGAGTCGCGCCCCCAAGACGGAAAGATAATTTAGAAAAGCCGCAATTGTATTTCAGTCATGCTAATACTAAAAAAAAGTCAAATTACACGGCCGCAATCCGACCCAGCAATGCAGAAAAACACCCCCTCAACCCATGCGTACAACCTCCCCAATTCAATTCGCCCCATCTTCAGTTCCCTCACATATACAACGCCTCCCTCTCTAATGTAAAGCCAACTCCTTCTTGATCTCCGCAACAGCCAAACCAGGATTTAATCCCTTAGGACAAGTTCTCGAGCAGTTCAAGATAGTATGGCATCGATACACACTCATGCTGTTGTCCAAAGCCGCCTTTCGCTCCTCCTTCTTCTCGTCTCGTGAATCGGCGATCCATCTGTAACTCTGGAGGAGAACGGCGGGTCCGAGGTATTCCTCCGAGTTCCACCAATATGAAGGGCAGGATGTTGAGCAGCAGGCGCAGAGAATACATTCGTAGAGACCGTCCAACTTCTTTCGATCCTCCTTTGATTGGCGGTATTCCTTTCCGTCGGGTGCGGGGGTGGTCTTTTGGAGGTAGGGCTTGATTGATTTGTATTGCTTGTAGAATTGAGTCAAATCTGGGACGATATCCTTGACGACATAGGTGTGGGGAAGAGGGTAGATCTTGGACTCTTTCTTTGTATCGACTGGAATACGGCCTTATAATAATATTAGTATATATCCCAACTTAGTGTAATTGCCACCCGATTTTTCCATGTGTACTCACACAAACAAGCCAACGTATTAACTCCATCGATATTCATAGCGCAACTCCCACAAATACCCTCTCTGCAACTCCTTCGGAAGGTCAGGGTTGGATCCACCTCGTTCTTGATTCGAATCAGTGCATCCAGCATCATAGGACCGGTCTTGTTCAAATCCAAGGTATAGCTTTGCATTCGCGGCTTGGTCGCTGGCTCATCTGGGTTCCATCGGTAGATTTGGAACGTCTTGGTCTTCGCATCTGCCGCTGGCTCATTGACGGTACCAGTTTGGTTTTTTGGCTGTGCTCCGGTAACAGTGTCTGCTATGGTGGCAAGTCCTCGCATTTGCTGTGCTCGGAAAACTGGTCTGGTGGCCGTGAAAAGGCGCGAGGTTGTGCGAAGGGCTGCCATAGTGGAGTGGAGAGTATGGATGTTGAGAAATCAATTGTAGAAACCAAAGATGGCGAGGAAGAAGGAGTCGAGGCAGAGGCAGAGAGGCAATTGCGGGTTTCACTCAATGCGAGATCTGGAGGTTGTCGCCCTAAAACACGGATCTCAGTTCTAAATGGCGGCCACTGACTTTGACCTCGGGAAAGAGCAATCCAGTCTTACCTCACGACTTTGGACCAATCACGAGCATGCCATTCAAATCTTTGCTGGAGGAAAGGCGGAGTAATTCGGAAGGATCAACCGCCCAATGGGAAGGTGCCGCACGTGAGCAAATTCTTGGCTGATCTTCGGCCAAGAGATCTCGACGATTTTCCAAGAACCCATCGAGTCGGTTTGTTTCATCGACAAGATCATTTGCTTGGGCATTTCTAGATTTGACGTGCTCTGATATGAATAGATATTTCACTCGACGTTTCTAAGCCCAGCCTGGGGAAACATTGCCAGGTCTTAACCTATGTGAATTTCGTCTACGCTTGAGCAAGATAAAAGAACAACCAATTCACAAAACCATTTTTAAAACCCCAGAAGTACACCCAACAACTCCGAAAGCAAACTTACATATAACCCATTGATCCTACATGCCCATCCCTCCTAATCCACCAGAGGCACCTCCACTAACATCAACATTAAACCAATTCAACCAATCAAGTCCCAGCCCCGTCCTATCCATGCTCATCCCCAACCCCTCTAGCGAGCCATCCTGTATCCCCGCCCATTCAAGATCAAATTCCTCCCCAGCATTATTGATAGCCTCATTAATCTGGTTATCAGACATTGCAGAGAACTGAAGAAGTTCTGGCATCGAAGCTTGCTGCTGTTGTTGCGGTGCATACATCAGAGGTTGAGTCGGTGTATGTGGAGGATTGCTGTTATGCTGCGGTTGAGGATGCGAAAATCCAACCGGCCCTTGCTGAATTTCAGAAGAGTGAGTAGGTCTTGGAGCTGGAGTAGAAAGCAAAGAACCGACAACAACTCTAAGGTGCCTTCCATACAAAGCACTCGTTCCCTTCCGATGCGGAGTAATATTCCCTATCCTCTCCAAAACACAAGCACTCTCTTCAATTAGTACTCGTACACTAGGGGCTAAGCTGCCCTTCCCTACAGTACTTAGATAAACCGCAAAACAAGCGGCGAATGAAATCATGATACAGGTATTGTTGGGCATGGATTGGAGTTTACTTTCTCCTTGTACAGCGGCCCGCATGACATTTAAAGAGGAAGAAAGTCCTGCGGCGCGGAAGAAACGTTTTACGGCCAGAGGAGCAGTGGGATGGTTGATTACTGAGCTGTAGATTGATAGACGGCCGTGGGTTACTAGAATTTCGACGTAGGGTGGGATCGAGGGGGAGTTTGTTGATGTCGTAGGGGTTGTTGTGAACGCCCATGTTGCGTACCATTGATTGAAAAAGCCATCTATCATTTGTTGGAGTCTGAGAATGTATTAGCGCGTATAGAATGATGGAGATGGTGATATGTACGATTGAACTATTATACTTCCACTTATATTTTGGGTACGCTCATTGCCGCAGTTGTCTTTTACAGAGGTTATGAGATTTACCAGATCTCGCCGGAGGACTGTTGAGGAGATGATAGATCCATCCCATACGTCGGCGATTGAACTTCGATGCCAATCGTCGCAAGTCTCGATGAGAGGTGTAACTGGTACAATGAAGCTTCTTCCTCTGGCTAAGCAGACTCTGTTCAACATTAGCCTGGTTCACAATCCAACTCTAAGCAACTTACCCTCTATCAAGCACAAACAAAGCCAGCCAAATTCTCTCTCTTCTCCGCAGTAACCTTCTCCCATAATCAGAAGAAGGATCAACATCCGAAAATCCATCCATATCTAAAGCCATCCTCGCAGTGATGCACTCCGATTGGGCTCGCCCATTTGAAACACCACCTTGGATATCACTGGGAGAAGGAACAACAAGCTTGTCCAGAGAGCTGTCCAACGCAATGGTAAGGGCCATAGCCATGTAAGAACAAGTCTCATCATCAGACCAATGTTTTCCGGGAGCCATCCAAGGGATGTTGATCATGAATGCCAAGACAATTTCCGGGGACCGATTCCCGTTAGCAAAAATGAGACGAGCTAGGGATTTACTGTGGGCGGAGAGACGTTTTGATAGCGCTCCTGCTGAGGGTATGAAGAGGGCTGATGCTGCCAGAATGGAGGTGAACAAGAAGGCAGATTGTTTCTGCACGAAGTGAGGAGTGTGGAGAATTGGATCGAGTCCCCATCGGGTATGCGAGAGATGTTTGTGAAAACTATGGAATGTTAGATAATCCAATTGAAGGCAAGGACATAAATACTAGTTGAAGAGATCCCTCGTCTCTTCTTGAGTGACAAGACCTATCTCGATAGGATCTATTTCTTCTCCGTTATCTAAACTTGGGCGAAAAGGTCCAAAGAAATCGCGAAGATCTTTGGCTTCTACGATCCCCGGTCTCGAAATCACCGGAAGTGATGATAATATTCGTGGAATTTCATTTGAGGTGTTGGTAGGTACTGATAAGTCCGATGCTCTAGCAAGTAGTTGAAGAGGATTCTCGGCATCATGAACGGAAAAGTCATCGGCATTCGAGTCGGAAGCGTGGGGCCCGGGAATAGATTGTACAATCGAATTAATACGAGGAAGTTGTTGAGATGACGATGAGCTTTCGCCGTGTTGGAAGTTATGCTCATTTTCTTGCGGCGACTTTTGAGGTAGGTATTGTTGAGCATCATGGAGAAGCCCTTCTAGTTGCTGAAGTTGACCGTCATCTGACTGATTCCCGCTTTTTTGCCGCTTGATAGCCTGTTCGATGCGATAAACAGCTTTCTCCAATCCATCGCGTTTACTATGCTTGTCAGTGATCGTCCTCAAAATAAAAAACTAGCTACTTACTTTTTGATTCCCTTTTTCCGACCAACGCGATACTCCGGCACAACACACTCTGCTTCAGTTTGCGAGCATTTTTTGCACCGGGGTTCTCCAGCATCTCGGAGACATCGAGTCTTACTCTTCCTGCAATTCAAACATGCTGCTTGCTTGCTTGAACTTTGTCCATCTCCCTTTTCAGCTGTGTTCGAGCTTGATGGGGATCGGTATGCCTTGGAATCCATGTAGTTAAAAAGTCGGGGTGGAAGGACGGGAAAGGCGTCCGCATTGCCATGAAAGGAACATCGAGGTCTACAATATTTCAACACTCCCGTCAACGCGCCGCACACATTGTTACGAAGAAGACACTGATTCAAGATACAGGTTGTTGTTGCTTAAACAGCTGCAAAAAACTCAAGAGTCCCGTCAAGCTTCCCGTCGGCTCGGGAACTCAGAGCCCGTGACCATTTTGACTCGACACCACGTGATATTTAACCTAGCGCCATCGCTAAGTTCATTTCCTTGGATTTTATAAGTATTTTAAATTCAACCTTTGACTATATTCCACTCGCATTCACAACTAGAAAACTTAACCTTGGGGATATGCAAGAGTAATTTAGATCCCTTATCCATTCCTTATCTTGCATAAATAAAATCCGAACCTCGGCTAAAAATAGGGGGACACCACTGAAAAAAAGATACCCCCATTCCAAATAAAATCCCTTCATCTCAGCAATCTAACAATAACTCAACAACATGACCTCCCAACCCCACCTCATAACCCCTTGGCTTCCTGCCCCGCAACGAACATATATCTTCCTCAATGCCAACATCATATCTCCACTTCTTGGAACCACAATCCCCAACCAGACTGTGAAAATTTCTGGCGGCGTCATCGAGTCAATTACGACGACAGAAAATGAATACACACTAGTCTCGCATCCCCACGAAACAACCATCGATTTGAAAGGAAAATTTATATGTCCGGGTTTGATAGACAACCACGTACATATTTCTGCCGTACCTGGAGAAAAGAATTTAGGGGATCTGTATCGACTTCCTCACGATGTTGGGTTGTTACGACAGCCTTATATGTGTCGGCAAATGCTTGCGAGGGGATTTACGAGTGTGAGAGATTGTGGTGGTGCTACTTTGGCTTTGAAACAGGCGATTGCTGATGGTTTGGTTGAGGGACCGAGACTTTTTATTGCTGGCAAGGCTTTATCACAAACGGGGGGTCATGGTGATTCGAGGGGATCTTATAATAATTCATCTTGCGGGTATGCCACAAATCCGTTTCATCTTTTTTCACCATTTCTCTTTGCCATCTCTTTTCATTATCACTCACATTTCCACTTTTCCGTATTTTATATTCTCAGTTCGACTTTCACTTTTGCATATAGCTTTACTAGGCAGTCTAGCTATCACACTAGATTATCTCGAGAAATGACTGATTATGCTGCACTATTTCGTACAATATTTAATATCTAGAATCTTCTATTATTGTTAATCATTAACACAACGAGAAGCTCAAAAACCATAACAGACTTGTATATCTACACCCCTTGGTGTAATTAGATTTAAGACGTATTTCCGCTGACTCGTTTTGTCGATATTTAGTTGTGGCATGATCGAAATATGTCGGCTTGTGGATGGTGTATCAGATTGCACCAAGGCAGCTCGAGAAGAACTCCATGGCGGTGCTGATTTCATCAAAATCATGTCAGGGGGCGGAGTAGCCAGTCCTACAGACAAGTTCGATTCACTTCAATTCCTCTCCTCCGAGATCCATGCTATAACCGAAGTCGCAAGGAACGCGGGTACATATGTAACAGCTCACGCCTACACTCCACCTTCAATCATGCATGCAATCTCAAACGGTGTCACCGGAATCGAACATGGAAATCTCATAGACATCGAAACAGCAAGATACATGGCAAAGAACAACATCTTCCTCACCCCAACTCTAGTTACCTACGATGCAATGACAAACCCGGATTTCAGAGGCTACATACCTTCCGAGTCAATGGATAAAAACCAAGGAGTCCTAGAATCCGGCCTCAAAGCGCTACGTATTGCTAGCGATGCTGGTGTAACAATATGTTTTGGCACCGACCTCCTAGGTCCAATGACAATCCTGCAAACTCAGGAATTCTCCATCCGCTCTGAAGTTCTCAGTCCAGTGGAGATTTTGAGGAGTGCAACAATAAACACCGCGAAGAGGCTAAGAATGGAGAATGTTTTGGGGGATATCCAAGAGGGGTTTGCAGCTGATTTGTTGATTTTGAATGAGAATCCCCTTGAGGATATCACAGTTTTGGATATGCCAGAGAGACATCTTTTGGCTGTAATTAAGGATGGGAGAGTGTTTCATAGTCGGTGGAGTAAGTTGCCAAAGGATACGGAAAGGGCGACTAGACTTCTTGAGTAGCTCACTTTCTTTCTTCACTCACAAAAGATACTTGCTGGGCTTTTACGGATAATGGAAACAAAAATAGATTATGGGAAAAGTTTCAACGGTATCTCGGGTTACAAAAGTTACCAATGAATTCAGGGATTTTCCCCACCTTCCCCGTTAAATCTGATCATCTAGAAACATGGACTTTCAGGGGAGAATTTTCGGCTAGAAACGGCAATTTTACCACTCTACGGTCTATCTTCTTGCAGACTCATTTTCCAAGCAAAGAACCCTCAAACCCCCGGCTTGCAATACCTCTTTATGGATATTTCTAGATGAGCGTAATTTCATGTATCCCTCCACACCCCCGTTCATCAGACAGGAAGCGAATTCGATCAAGGGATGTGGTTTACGTTGATTTTTGCAATTATTCTTCCTTGAAGAATCATCCATTTGTTCTCGACAAAGTGCTTTTCCGCGGAGCAAATTCTAGGTAATTGTTTCCAACAAGAAGAACGGTACCAGGGCTCTATAGTGTCCTGTTGCTCGCAGAGTTGATAAGTCTGGTAACTACTAGATTTGGAGTTTCGTCTTCTGTTAAAATGTGTTCTCGAAATGTCTCCGTGGTGAAATCCCCTGGAACCATACCTCGAACCTCTTCAGCTCCTCGGCGGTTGATATTCCCTCTAATTCGCTGATGACTTATCGCCTGCAGCCACAATATTGTTTTTTGGCGAGGCTTCCTATCCAAGGCGTCTAGCAAGGCCCCCGCACCACATAGTCCTACTAGATTTCAATCAATGGGGAAGCATGCAGACGATCAAATGATGGTTTGAGCATACGTCCATGCAAATGTGTTGTTTAATGTAACTTCATTACAATTTAGGTCATCGTTTTGTTGCCGTGGTTGGTACTTGGTAAGTAGGGTCGCATTGCATTTTGATTCGGCTGAAATACCATGCAGTATGTGGTTATGCTGGAGGCAGTGTCAGGCGCAGCTGATGAAGCTCCCATCATCTGTTCACAGGACTGCCCTCAAGAGCCTTGCTTTAATTCCATCAAACAACTTTCGTTTCTATCGAGAAATTGAAGTGCCAGTTTCAAATACAACCCTACGTCCTCCAACAAACGCGATAGATACCCAGGATTAGATTGCCACCACAGTACCTCAACGCAAATTTACCTGCCTTCCAGTAGCCTATTTTCCCAGTTTTCACCTTCTCTCAACCCATCCTCGCTTGTTCGCTCATATTGGGCTTCCAAATTAAGAAAAAAGTGGGGAAGAAGCCGCTACAATGGCAACGTTCAGTAAAGAAGACTATCAGATTGGAATTGTTTGCGCTCTACATATCGAGGCAGCAGCTATGACTGCGATGCTGGACGAAGAGCATCCCAGATTACCCACCGACCCGGCGGACACGAACGAATATCGGCTTGGGAAAGTTAATGGGCACAATGTTATCATTGCCTGCCTTCCAGCTGGAATGATGGGAACCACATCGGCGGCAACGGTGGCTAGCAATATGATGCGAAGCTTTTCCATCAAAGTTGGCTTGATGGTTGGCATCGGTGGTGGAGTTTGGAGTAAGCACAACGACATTCGGTTAGGGGATATCGCTGTGAGTCAACCCACCGGGAAGAATGGAGGAGTGGTACAGTGGGACTTTGGACATACACATGAGGAGGAGTTTGAAAGAAGGGGTCATCTGAACAGCCCCCCAATCGTACTTCTCAACGCCCTTCAAACTTTGAAAACTAGAAGCGAGACGGATGGATTTGGGATTTCGGAAGCACTTCAGCATATGACGGAAAGAAAGCCTATGATGTCCAAGGGTCGTAACAGGTACACACACCCCGGGCCAGAGAATGACCAAATATTTGAAGCATCATACACACACCCAGCAAATGGCGACCACGACGAAAGTACATGCGAGGGATGCGACCATAAGAGAACGATTATGAGAAAAGAACGAGAGGATCTACACCCCGAGGTATTTTATGGAAATATCGCCTCCGGAAATTCGGTAATGAAGTCTAGCAAGAAACGGGATGCCATTGCTAAAAAAGACGAGGTGATTTGCTTCGAAATGGAGGCGGCGGGGCTCATGAATGACTTTCCCTGTCTTGTGATACGAGGCATTGCCGATTACTCGGATTCCCACAAGAACAGAAATTGGCAGCGATATGCTGCAGCAACAGCTGCAGCTTTTGCGAGGGTCTTCCTGGGGTTTGTTGATAAGCAGAAGTTGATTGAAACTCCGAGTAAGTCTTGAAGTTTATGTTCATTGCTAGGCAATGGTTAGAAGAATAGGAAATGCTCTTTTTGAATGAAATTGTCACGCTCGAGCTTTGGTTTCATCAATACTTTCGTATTGATAGTTTGTTAATCACTCTGTGTACTTTCAAGTTCAGGCAACCAATTATTCATGTGGCAGGGTCTAGAACAATGGGGAAATTGAGTTCCTGATTCTCCAGAACCCTTTTGGTAAATATTTCTGGTTGCCACAGACGTTTTTTTGTACATGCACGCGCCACCACGCCCCTTTCTTTTACAAAAGCTCGACACTGAAAGGTAGCTGTCATGTTTAAGAATAGAGAGCTAATCAAGAATAGAGCGAAACCCAATTATAGTCCCATTCGGCAAGAACGACAAGTTCGTGGGCCGCGAATCTCGACTCAAACGACTGATGGACATATTTTACACGAACCATAAAGGGAATAATTGCCAACGGGCAGCTTTGGATGGTCTTGGGGGTGTAGGGAAGACACAAATCGCAATTCAATTTGCGTTCCAGCTGCACGAAAGGGTCCCTGACTGCTCAGTGTTCTGGGTCCGGGCCAGCGATACCACCAGTTTTGAGCGGTCTTATCGCGACATCGCCAAGGAACTTTCGATTCCGGGATGGGATGACGAGAAATCGGATCTCAAAACTCTCGTCAAATCCAGGTTGAGCGACAAATCAGCGGGAAAATGGCTGCTCATAATCGACAACGCGGACGATCGTCAGCTTTTTCAGACGACCGACACTACTCTTCCCTCGCTGTCAAATTACCTTCCCGACTCAATACTTGGTGGCCTTCTTTTCACGACTCGGGATCACAAAGCTGCTACAATGTTAGCGGCGGACAGCGTAATTCAGGTTGGCGATATGGAATACCCCGAAGCCATTGCCCTTCTGCATTCTACAGTTCAAGACAAGCAGCTTGTCCAAGATGAACCTAGCAGCAAGGAATTACTGAAGGCACTTTGCAACCTCCCACTCGCCATTTCACAAGCGGTCGCATACATCAACACACAACAGATAACGATTGGAAAATACTTGGAGCTATACAAGGACAAAAACATATTCAAGCTTTTAGGCCATTCCTTCAAGGATCAAAGAAGATACCCCGATGTTCAGGATCCCGTTGCAACGACATGGATTATATCTTTCGAGCAAATACAAATTCAAGATCAGTTGGCCGCAAAATACTTGAAATTCATTGCTTGTATTCAAGATCATGACATTCCCGAGAGCATACTCCCACCAAAACACCAGCTCTCGGGGGAAATAATCAGTGGGAAATTGACAGCCCAAAACAACTCCGGTGAAAGAACCTCGGGAGTTATGGCCTCGAGGAACGAGAATTCCGACGAGGAGCTACTCGAGAGAACAATTGCACTGGGCACCCTGAAAGGCTACGGATTTCTCAAACCACAAATCGACCAGACACTGTACGACATGCATCCATTAGTCCATCTTGTCACCCGAAATTGGATGCAGGAAAAGAAACAGTTCTCGTTCTGGGACGAAATAGCTGTTCAACGGCTGCACCATCTCATACCGTATGTTTTTGATCTCGACAATAAAAATGCATGGTTTCAATTTTACCCCCATGCGATTTTCAATACTGCTCTTCCTGATACATTTGCAGCAAGCCAGCTGCGAAAAATCGATCTATTGGACAAAGTCGGGAAGTGTCAGATTCAACTCGGTCATTACAAAACAGCCTGCAGGTCCCACGATGAGGTGTTGAAATTAAGGCTTAGATTTCTAGGGAAAGAACACCGAGATACACTGGTTAGCATGAACGAAAAAGGATTCACACTGCTAGGTGAAGGAAAGTTTTCTGAGGCTAAGAAAATACTCCTAGAGGCATTGCCTTTGTATACTCAGGTTTTCGGGGCAGAGCATGGATACACATTGAAAACCATGTCAAATTTAGCAAAAGCTTATTCAAGTCAAGGAAAATACAAGGAGGCGGAAGAGCTAGGATCTCAAGTCTTAGAAATAAGAAAGAGAGTTCTAGGGCCAGAGCATCCAGATACCTTGACAGGTATAGGTAACCTAGCTCTTACTTATAATAATCAAGGAAAATACAAAGAGGCAGAAGAGCTAGAATCTCAAGTCTTGGAAATAAGAAAGAGAGTTCTAGGGCCAGAGCATCCAGATACCTTGACAGGTATAGGTAACCTAGCTCTTACTTATAATAATCAAGGAAAATACAAAGAGGCAGAAGAGCTAGGATCTCAAGTCTTGGAAATAAGAAAGAGAGTTCTAGGGCCAGAGCATCCAAATACCTTGAAGATTATAAGTAACCTAGCCTCTGCTTATAATAATCAAGGAAAATACAAGGAGGCAGAAGAGCTAGAATCTCAAGTCTTAGAAATAAGCAAGAGAGTTCTAGGGCCGGAGCATCCAGATACCTTGACAGGTATAGGTAACCTAGCTCTTACTTATAATAATCAAGGAAAATACAAAGAGGCAGAAGAGCTAGAATCTCAAGTCTTAGAAATAAGCAAGAGAGTTCTAGGGCCGGAGCATCCAGATACCTTGACAGGTATAGGTAACCTAGCTCTTACTTATAATAATCAAGGAAAATACAAAG
>LKTO01000580.1:0-30148 GCA_001399465.1 Hymenoscyphus scutula
TTTATATCTAATCGCTCTATAAGAGTAGTCTAGAACTTTAAGGTAAAGAGCTTATCTCTATCTAAGAGTATCTCTATTAATATTCTATATCTTAAGATTATATCTCTTAAGTATATAAATACTAGATGTTCTACTATACTAGACTCTATATATAGTATTAGTATTATATATTTAGTAAGTCTTTCTATAATAACTAGAATTAAGTCGTATTTAACTTCTATTATTAGATCTCTAGATTTTAGTAGTTTAATAATAAAATCCTAGAAGACTAATTTCTAAGGTGTCTATAGAATAGAAGTAGTACTTATCTATCTATATAGTAGCTAGTATAAAGTCTTATTCTAGATATAGGTATTATACTCCTTTATTACATTCTTAATAATCGCTAGTAGATAGTATATAAAGTAGTGTTATTTAATCTACTAAGTAGTCCTTCTTATTCTTTAATATCTATAAGTAGATACTAAATAGTACTTACTAATAAACTACTTTATATATTCTTTTAGAACCTATAATTTCCTGTTATAGTACTAGTTCTTTCCTTTATATATGTCCTAGATTACGTCTAGCTATAGATCTACTGTCTATATAGCTATAATTTAGTAAACCGTCGAAGCTAGGTCTCTATTAGATAGTTCTTTTAATATTACTAGCCTTATATATTCTCTAGCCTCTTCGTAGCCTAGTTTACAACTAAGAGCGTCTACTCTTAGGTTTGTTATTTCTACAACGTGTTAGATAACGATGTTATAGTATAATAGAGTTTCTAACCATCTAGTAAGGCGCTCGCTTATAAGCTCCTTAGTAGTAGTAAAGGTTTAAAGGTTAGCGTGATTAGTAAGAACTATTACCTAATACTTCGTTCCTTAGAGGTAGATTTTCTAATACTCTAAAGTAAAAACTATAGCGAGTAGTTCTTTCTCGAATATAGTATAGTTCTACTATACTAGATCTAGTATTCTAGAGTAGTAGGCTACAGGTATTAATTTTCTGTTTTCGTCTAGTTATAGGTATATAGTATCTATTACTATATCTAATAAGTCTATTTCTATAGTACTTAGTTTCTCTAGATCGTAGCTATATAGGATTAGTTTCTTAGTAAAGCGTTTCTTTATTATCTAAAAGACTATTTCTACTATCTTATTCTATATAAAAGATACTTCTTTATATATAAGGTTTGTTATTAGTTTTAATATTCTAGTATAGTCTACTATAAACTAATAGTAGAAGTTAGCGAATCTCTAGAAGTGTTAAATATCTTTAATATTTTTTAGTAATTTCTAGTTAATAATATTCTTTATCTTATCTAGGTTAATTTCTATTTATTCTAGAGATATTATCTAGCCTAGAAACTTAGTATAAGTTACTCTAAACTTGTATTTTAATAACTTAAGTTAAGAGTTTACTATAGCGAGTCTTTTTATAACCTTATATATATAACTCTTATATTTCTCTACTTTGTCTAAGTAGATTAGAATGTTATCTAGGTAATAAATAACTATTACCTCTAGAAGACCTTCTAGAATGTTATTATTCTACCTCTAGTAGGTTACTAGCGTAGTAGCTAATCCGAATAGTATTACTATATACTTATAGAGTCTCGAGAGTAATCTAAAAGCGGTTTTCTACTCGTTGCCTGCCTTAATTCTAATTAAGGTATAAGTGTTCTATTAGTCGAGTTTTATAAATATCTTAGTAGAGTCTATTCTATCTAGTAGATATTATCCTTCTAGTAGTAGGTAAGCGTTCTTAATCGTTATATTATTTACATCTTAGTAGTTAATATAAACTTGACCTATTAGGTCGTTCTTCTTACTAACAACTAATATGTTTAATAGAATAGGTGACTTAGATCTCTAAATATAACCTTTCTTTAAACCTTTAATAATATAGCTTTTAAAGTGTTATAGCTTAATCTAACTATAAGGCTATATTTTCTGTTTGTTAAGGTTATAACTCTCTTTTAATTTAATCTTATAATTCTATAGACGATATTCTAGTAGAGCTTATAAGTTCTCTAGGTTCTTAAACAATTCTATGAATTCTCTATACTATATAGGTATTACGTTATTAGCTTTCTTACTAATCTATAGAGAACCCTTAGTAAAGTGTTCTAGCGCCTTAGAAGAGGTAGTACTAACCTTATTCTAGCTATATAGTTAAGGCTATAATCCTTTATAGTTATATCGACTAAAAGTTATTATTTAGACTTTCTAGTTAATATCTAGATTATATTTACTAATCTATAGTATATTAAGTATTACGTTCTAGCTACTAATTACTATAATATTAAATTATATATCTAAGTAGTATTCTTCGATAGTAATTTATATTAGAATAGTTTACTAATTAATAACTCTGTTTTAATATACTATATCCGTTCTATCGACTATATCTAGGTAGTATAGTTCTGTCTTTTTAATAGAGACGTTTAGCCTCTTTAGTACTAATAGAGAGAGGAAGTTATCTATCGCTTCTTAGTTAATTATAACTTAGAGTTCCTGTTCTCTGATTTTTATAGTTATTATTAACTAGTAGTCTTCTAATATAGTATAGATTTCTAGTCTATTAATATAGACTATAAAACTATACTCTCTTTAGCTAATTTCCGCTACTTAAGGTTCGTTTCTCTAAGGGTAGAGTTTTACTTACTAAGAGTCGCTTTTAGCTACTATATAGACTAATTACTATTCTATAGCTTAGCTATAGTTAGATTTACTACTAGTAAACTACTTCTCTAATTCCTAGTCTAATATAGATTTTAGATAGCTATACTACTATATAATTATATCTTCTAATATAACTTCTAGAACCTAGTATTCTTCTACTTATAGTTAGGTGAAAGGTTAATCCCTTTCTCTCTATAACTTAAGAGTAGACTCGAAAATGTCCTTAATAGCTTATATGTTTAGTTTTCCTTCTATAGTATCTAGGTTACTTTTAAGATTTCTAAAGATAATACTTATTAGAAGGTTGTTCTAAACTCAAAATCGTTCTAGCGCTTCTAGGAACTGTTCTCTAGTTATGTAAGAGGCCTAAAAGTCTAACTTGTTTCTATTAAGGTCTATCTATTAGTTACTATATTTAAAACATTCTATAAATGTCTATATTTCTCCTTCTTAAGGGTCGTCGTCCTAGTTATTCTCTTAACTAGACGCGTCTAATAACTCTATTAATAAGTCTAATAATAAATCTACTATCTCTACTTTATATTATAGAGGTAGATTATATTCTAATTTAGAATGTTCCTTATAGTACTATTTAAGGATAGAGTTCTCCTTATTCTCTACTTACGTTCTATACTTATAAGCTTCTAGCTCTTTATTAGATAGGTTAAATCTCTTAAGTAATACTATTTCCTTCTTAGTTATAGTAAATACTTATTACTTCTCTAAAGAATCAGCCTTCTTACAATAGTTACTTACTCTATAGCTAGGCAGGCTATAAGAAAAGCATAGATACTACTTACGACGTCGGTTTCGTTCTTTCTAGAAGAGCTCCTACTTTCTAGAAGTCTTCTTCTAGATAGCGTTTACTTATTAGTCCTCCTAGCAGTCTAGTCGGTTCTATTTATTATACTTCTTAAATTCTAGGTAGTAATTAGTTTTCTTAAATTTCTATAGACGGTTATCTAAATAGATTACTCCTTCGATTATAGTAGCGATGTCTTTATAATCGAGATTTTATTATACTATCTCTTTATATAGCTTAATATTAAGTTCTCTATAGAAGAGTTCTATAAGAGTAAGGGAATCCTACTCTGTTCTATTTCTATAATATTAAAATTTATTTATATAATTAATTACTAATCTAGTCTAGTATAGGTTAAGTAACTTCTATATTACTATTTTAATAGTATTAATATTACTAAACATTTAGCGTATAGTAACTTTAAATCTGTTCTAAGATCTAAATATTAATTATATATTAGCTATACTTTCTACTAAGGCTTTATATAAGAAAAAGTTCTCTAGATATAGTTGTATCTATTTAAGAGTAGTCTCTCGAAGGTAGAAGATAGTAAAGATAGATAACGATATACTATTACTATTAAACTTGTCTTTATTAAAGTTAAAGTAGATTTCTATTTATATAAGAAATAACTCTAATTCTTATTATTTACTATAGTAAGTGTTAGGCAGCTTAACTCGTATAGTTTCTAGAGCTTCGACTCTATATAGCTCTAGTACGTCTAGTATACTCTTGTTGTCGTCTTCGTCGTCTAGAGTAGTTATATCCTAGGACGCTATAGATGTACTCTAGATTAGCGCGTTAATAGTACTAGTACTAGAGCTAGAGATAGAAGTAGCCTTTAGAGATATTACGATTTAAACTTCTAAGCTTAGGTACTTAAAGTATAACGATTCTTAAACTAACTAACTAAGGTAACTAAGTATCGCTAGGGTTTATTCTTATAAAGAGGTTTAATTATAGACTAGGTGTTTACTTAGAGGTAAACTCGTTACTTAACTATAAAGCTGTTAAGGTAGTAATAACAATGTAATATTAAGTTAAGTACAAAGCTTCTATCTAATAGTAGACGTGCTAGTCTTATATAGAACCTTCCTACTCGTAGCCGCTATAGTCGACCGTTTAGCTATAGTCGATATAGTCGACATATTAGCTATGTCGCACGTTATATAATAGAGATATAATGAAATCCTTAGATTGCTTAGCTAACCTAACCGATCCCTTAATACTATAAGAGTATATAATAGTGCTTAACCTATTAGGACGCCGCCTAGTCTTCACTCGTCACGTGTGTCCGTGATTCGTGACACCTATAGCGTCGCTAGTAATCGAGAAAATATACTAAGATCAGCTGGTCGTAGTAGACAGTATAGTAGAGTTAGTCGAGGATAGACATCTTCTAGTATAAGAGCGTAGAATCGGATAGTATTAATAACTTATAACTAGCTAGATTTCTTAGTATAAGATTAGTAGTATTAGTATTAAGGCGTTCTTAAGATTACGTTAGAAGAGAGAGAGAGAGCATAGTAGAAGTATATAGTAGGCTGTAGAGAGTATCTAGGTTTTACGAAAAAACTATATAAACTCTTTAATTTCTAGTTTCTACTATCTTTTATAGTCTAGTTATATAGCTAACAGAAAACTAAGTATTTCTTAACTACTCTAAATTAATTTCCATCTACTTAAGATAGCTACTTTTACTCTAATTTCGTATACTTATTTACTAACCGCTCTCTACTCTAAGAAAAGAGATTTCTATTATAAACCTGTCTAGAAGCTCTAGTATATAAGGTCGAACAGTATAGTAATTAATAGCTCTCGACTACTAGTAGTAGCTAATAGTAATAGAGGCTATAGATCTAAAATTCAAGGTATATTATAAGGTAGAGGTGTTTAGCTATAGTACTAACTTATAGAAATTTTAGTAGAAACGAGTACCTTCTATAATAGTAACGATAATAATAGTAATAACTTTCTAACTATCGAAGAGATATTATATACTTTATTATAAAAGAATAGCTTTATAATATTAGACTCGAGTATAGAAAATATAGTACTAGGAGTTAGAGAGTTAGCTTTAGAGAAGAGAGATAGCTCTATCGCCTATAGTAGGTTAGTATTAGACGATGATTTAGACGAGAGTCTAGGTAAGTAAGTCTATAACTCTTTATTATAAAACAGATTCTAATTCCCTCTACTATAGTATAGATAATTCAATTGTTCTACTACTAAACGATGACTCGCGTACCTCTAAAGTTAAAGCTAAAGACGTTACTCTTTATATCGAAAGTATAGTATCTAAGGTAGGTCTTATTAGTAGCTTAGAGACTACCTAGCAGTTATAGTTTATAGAGCTAGAAACTTCGGTGTCTAATTCTATATACTCTTATAATCTCCTTTCGCGACTCTTAAATAAGCTATTATAGAGCCTCGTCGACGTAGAGAGTCTCGATATATATTTCGCTTACTCTCGAGACTACTTTATAGTGTTAATAGAGAAATAACTTAATTAAGAGAGTTATCTTTATATCGGTCGAGGTGAAGTAGACAAATATAGACTAGTTCGCTCTAGACTCGAAAATTTCTCTATAGAGGAGAGAGAGAGAGAGTAGTAGAAGGTAGAGTAGAATAAGAATAAAGCTAATAATAAGAATAAGAGGTTATAGTAAGGAATAGATGATATAG
Source organism: Hymenoscyphus scutula (assembly GCA_001399465.1). Lineage (NCBI taxonomy): Eukaryota > Fungi > Ascomycota > Leotiomycetes > Helotiales > Helotiaceae > Hymenoscyphus > Hymenoscyphus scutula. The sequence continues at coordinate 6,157 of LKTO01000580.1, forward strand.
CGGTAGTAGTAATAGCTAAAAGAATTAGTAATACCTATCTATCTAGTATAGAGTATAGAAGTTTAAGATTAGCTAAGCGATAGTAATCGCTCTCTAATAGCGATCTACCTCTAGAGCCTAGTTAGAACAGAGAGGGAAGCGACAATTATAGCGAAGACGAGTCTAATAATACTAAATTAGACGTTAATAAACTACGTTCTATAAAGCGGAAATAGCTCTTATCTAGCGACAGCCTAATATATAAGAAGCGTAAGTACTATCTTTAGTAGAGGTCTACCCGCTAATATAAACTATACTCTAAGTCTTATAGACGCTCGCCTAAGTTATATTTCCTACTTAGTTAGAGCTTAAGAGTTATTACCGCCTCTAGTAATAATAGTTAACTACTATCGCTAGCGCCTTCTATATTAGAAACTATAGACGTAGAGTTACTATCTAAGTATAGTAGATCTTTAAGAGACGTTCTACTAACGCTTACTAAAATTATATTCTGTTTATAATCTTTATACTCTTTCTTCTTTATAGTAATTATCTAGAAGGGTTATAATAGGCGAGGGGTTTCGTTTAGCTAGCTTATCTAACTTATCGAGAGTATTAGCTATATTAGAAAAATTAACAACTTTACGATTAAGCTACTATAGAAATACTTGTTCCTCTTAACTAGCTTTAGCTAGTATACATTACCTCGGCTTATATCTAGTAGTACGAATATATTAACTTAGATAAAGGTAAACTATATTAGAGCTATTAATATAACAGGACTAATTACGTCGCTAGAAATTAAGCCTTATATAAGCGGTAAGAGCGATAGTAATTATAATAATAATAATAATAATAGATATTTAAGTAAAGATAAGTAGAATCGACTAAGTATAAGAAAGAATATCTTATAGAACCTCTTAGACAAGTAGCGCTTATAAGTATATATAAAAGAAAATAAGTCTTAGAGCTAGATTTTTAAAAGCTTTCTATAAAGAACTCTAGGCGTCGTATATACGCGTGTGAGGAACTGAATAAGTAGTAGAGTACGCAGACGTAATAGAACCACTAGTGTTCTATTGCAAATACAGAATAATCGATGCCTCTCTTCTGCCTTCGTCTCCTCCTAGTTATATATCTAGACCTCTTGAATACCTCTTCCTATATCTCTAGTCTCCCTACATTCCTGAGAACATCCCTAGTCTCCCTACATTCCTGAAGACATCCCTAGTCTCCCTGCATTCCTGAAAACATCCCTAGTCTCCCTACATTCCTGAAGACATCCCTAATCTCCCTGCATTCCTGAAAACATCCCTAGTATCCCTGGCTTCGACCCGGTTGCGGGCTGCCGTCGGGCTGCTGTCGTATGCCCTGTGCCCCGCGGATACCCCTCGCTTGCCGAGCCCCTGGTTTACCCGACCCCCTTAATCCAAGCCTCTCACAACGCGCTAGAGTATAATCTAGTCTCGAGGTTAATAGGAATCCTTCTATAGGTAGATATATAGTAACTTAAGCTCTATATACTTATATATTCCTTAAGAAGGTACTAGAGTATAATTAATAAGGAAGTATTAACATTAGTTAAGAGGCGTGTTAAAAGAAGAGAGAGTAAGCGTAAAGCGTTACTTAGAGACGCCTAATATAATAAGGAATAGGTAAGTTAGTAAACCTCTTCTTTAAAAGGATAAGTAATATTTATAATATATTTATTAAGTATCTTATTATATATCTTCTACTCTAGTTAATATATTTAATACTAGTTTTTTAATCTATCTATCTTAGAACTTTATCTAGTAGTCCTCTTACTATATACTCTTCCTTCGCTTCTAATTTATCTCTCTTAGCTATCTCTATCTCTAATAACATATAGGCGTCGCTTACTTATAGAGTCTATAGAGAGAATTAGAGATAGTAAGGATGATCTATTCGTCTAGAAGAGCTAGTAATAAGAACAGCTCTTAGTATAGAGAAGGTATAGTAGATTATTTACTATATAGATAATAGAATATTTACTCTTATCTATAAAGTTTATTAGTAAGAATAAGGTTGTATAGTAGAATCTAAGGAGGATGTTAGAATTATTAATACTATAGAAGTTAGTAAAAATTTTTAATTTTATACTTAAAGAAATAATATTCGATAATATTATCTCTTCTCTTTTATTTCTCTATATTTAAGGCTTCTAATATAAGGATTTTTTAATAGTTATAGAATTATAATTAGAGAGCGAAAGTTAAAATATCTAAAGCTTATTATTTTATTTATAATTTATATAATATATAATTATTTATTATAATATTCTATTCTCTTAGCTATATATAATACTAAATTCAGCTAATATTTATTCTAAGTTATTATATAATTAATATATTTAGAGTTTATTTAGGTAGTAGATAACCTTCTTTAATTATTAGAAGTAATAATATATTAATAATACTAAGATAAAACATCTTAGTAAGTTTTATCTACTATACTAACCGCTCTAAGTAGAGGAAGACAACTATAATCCTTATAATAAGATATCGAATCTAGTAGCTTATATATATAAAGACAGGCTTACTCGATTATTAAGAGTTAATCTTAAAATATTAGTATAGTACCTTATTATAATATTAGAGATAGAGGCTTACTTTTTATAGACTTAGTAATATAGACTCTAAAAATAAGAAAGATACTATAGTAATAAAAGATTAGAAAAATACTTCTCTAGCTTACTCTAATCGTTATATCTATGTCCTTTAATATTTCCTTTAATATAATATATAATATCTTATAATCTTAAATAAAAATTAGCTTCTTAGATATAAGTATAGATAGGTAGTCTATTTTAGGACTTTATAAGGCGACGAGTATTCTAGATATACCTATATTAATTTTAGTATAAGTATAATATCTTCGAGTCTATTATTAGAGAGAGATCTTAAAAGAAAGAAGAGATAAAAGAGAAGCTAGAGCGAGGACTTATATATTAAAATAAGTATAAACATTCTTAGAGTAAATATTCTTTTTCGCTTAGTTTATATATACTCTAACTTAAGCTTTATTCTACTCGCTAATATAGGTTATAGAACTAAGAGATAGAGTATCTAGACTTTCTATAAGATATAAATTAAACTATCTACCGATTTCTCTCTTTTATAGATCTTAATACTAAGAGTTTAAAGGTATCTATATTACTTCTTTATAGATATCCTTAAAACTCTAGCTTTCTAGGTCTATCTAGGTATTAAAGTTATACGCTATTAGCCTACTATACTTTTTCGTAGATCTAAATAGATGTTTAGCCTAATATATTAGTAGCGAATCTTACTTAAGAGTTCTATTAGTATATTAAGGTGTTATATCTATTTCTATAAGTTTAATATAACTAATTCTAGGTTTTAAGGTACTATATATTATTAGAAGACTATATGATTTAAACTTAGATATAGCTTACTAGTAGGCTTTATAATATATCTCTATCTAGCTAATAATACTACTATTAAGTATATATATATATACTAAATTCTAATAGTTAAGTTCTAGATCTATCTATAGAGACTTAAAATCTATTATATAAAAGAATAAACCTAGCGAGATACTATAATTATAGTATTAATTAGTTATTAAGAACATTCTAGAAAAACGTATATTAATAGCTAGATTAGTATAAGGTTAATCTCTTTTACTTCTAGGTTAGTTATTCTCTAGTATTATAATTAACTATTAATATAATATTAGAAGGTAATTCTAAGATAGAGTTACTAATATACCTTACTCTATAATATCTATTATCTATTTTAATATATTAGTATAACTTTTTATAACTACTAAGTTTAAGTTAAAGCTTATCTATATTCTAGTTCTAGTTTCTATATCTAGAATTTTAATTATATCTTAAGACTAGTCTAGACGAATTAGAGCCGACCTAAGCTTTTCTCTAGCTATATTAAAAAACTTATAAAATATATCTAACTAATCTATTTCTTTCTATATATTATTAGCTTTTAATACTAAGGCGTAGAGGTAATATATATAGACTATAGAATAGTAGAGTTATCTTATTATATAGAAATATATATTTCTCTTTATACTATCTATTATATTCTCTTCTATTCTCTAAATAGTTATCTCGATTATATAGCTTCTTAGCTAGAGAATTCTAACTAGCTATTATTAATAAAGTAATATTAATCTTTCTTTAACTAGAGAGCCTACTATACTCTATTTATAGGAAATTATAATAGCTTCGCCTTCTTAGTTATTAGATAATAGTTTAGTCGAACTCTATATAAATTTATATATTATTTTCTAGATATATCTATTTATTATAATTTATACTAATATAGTTAATATAGTTATAGACAGCTGAAAATTTAATTAGTTATACTCTAGAATTTATATATAGCTATAGCCTATAGAGAATAGAAGTATAGTAAATATTTAGTAATATAAGCGACTATTTATAGTCTAGCTCTTTCTCTAACTAACGAAAACCTATACTCGCCTAAGCTATAGTATATATAAAACTTAATTAGACTCTTAACTTAAATGTCTAGGATTACTATATTTTCTTTATAATTCTAACCTTATTTATATTATATCTAGTAAGTTACTAATTCACGTAGAAACTATATTTAAAATTCTTAGATATTATATAAAAGGTATATTATATAGCCTAGCTAATATATATTTTCGTATATAAAAAGTATAGTAAACGTAGTCTATAAGTAGAGTAATCACGTAATAATATTTAGTCTAGTAACTAGCTCTAATTAGTTATAACTTATTTAATTTAGTTTAATAAGTATAGGTAAATACTATCTAATACGTCTATATCGCTAGTTTTTAGTAATAATAAATAGATTAATATAGTCTAATCGAATAACTAGAGATTAGAGAGATAAGGATTTATATTAGCTAAGTAAAAGGTTATCTATAGTCTATATCGAAAGCCTTATTAACTATAATAAGTATTAAAAACTATCTAGCTATAAGTAATAAAATCCTTATAAGTATTAAAAACTAGCTATAAGTATTAAAAAATCCTCGAGTAAACTATCGCTAAAATAATAACATCGATAGTAGAATATTAAAGAGATATAGAGCTTATATCTATTTAATAGTAATGTAAAGTTCTAAACGCTAATAATAGTAGTAATAGTAATACTATACTACTAAATAACATATCTACTTAAAACAACTATAAAGTAATTCCTCTCTATAAATAAAGGCGCGAGGATAATATTAAAGAAGTTTCGAGAGCTATAGAAGTATATATAGATAGAGAGAGTAATCTCGTTATAGCTTAGTATATAAATCTATATAGAAACAACTCTATATTTATTTATATATAGCTCTAATAATATAAGCTAGACTTTCTCGAGATATTTATTATTAAGTAAGTTAATAATTTAGATAAGTATAATACTTATAAGTAACTTCGAGAATTATAAGGCTTTTATATTCTAAGATGTTATAGAGAGGTTATATAGTATAATAAAGAGATTAAATATACTAGAATTATATTAGAGTTTTTAGAAGAATATAATATATTAAAGCCTAGTATAGATAACTAAGAGAAGTTAATCTAAAAGAAATATAAGGCTATAATAATAGCTATTAGTAGAGAAGGAGTATATTATAGTAATATAGTATTTAGAAACTTAATATAGTATTCGTCGAAGAAGAAAATTAGAGTTATTAATTTTAAACGCTTAAAAGCGAAAAAGAATAAGTAAGTAAGAGATAGAGTATCTTTATAAGTAATTAGATAGAAATATCTATTATTTTAAGAATAAAACTTTAATAACCTAAATAGTTATTTTTAAAAGAAATATTTAAAAGATTATAGAAGTATCTAGTATCTAAGTAATACTATTTAAATACTACTACTATTCCTTGTCGATAAACTGTCTCTTATATCTATCTAGATAGTTCTAATACTAAATTCTATCTCTATTCTAATATAGTTTTCTATTATAGTATTAAAAAAATTAGTTATATCCTCTAAGTATAACAGGCCTTACCGCTTCTACTCGAAGCCGTTCTAGCTCTTTAGTAATTAATTAATTAATCTAATAGAGTATATTAAAAGCTTACTTTCTAATAATAAAACAATTAGTAATATAATCTTACCTACGAATATAATTTCTCGAATTAGCGTGAAAGCGTATAATAAGTAGATTAATTCTATTAAAATAAAATGTTTATAGATATCGATATTAATATATATACCTGTTACTTTTAGTTATAATTAAGTAATATTTTAATTATACTTATATTCGAATTTCTTTATCTAACTAGATAGTATTAGCACCCGGGGCTACTATACTCTATTTCTACGCCTCGATAACGCTAGACCTTTTTAACTCGCCTATAGTAGTATATGTCTAGTAATCTCTAATATAAACTCTCTACTAAGTGTCGATTGTCTTAGAAGTAGTAATACTAACGCTAGGCGGCCTAGCTTTCTAACGATACTAATACTTTAGTAAACTACTAAATACTTACTCGACGAAGCTAGTAAAATAGATAAATATATAGCGGACGTCTTCTTTGTTTTCTATCTAGCTTAGTATTACGAATTACATATATATATAACTAGTAAAGACTAGGCGACGTTCTAATAGGTTAAGTACTATTATATACTCTTATAGTATTAAGAGATCGGTTAGAGTAGCTAAGCGATCTAAGGATTTTATTATACTATAAAACACGTGACTCGCTTATCGAGTCACATGACTATTAGAGCTTATAGAAGCTTATATTAGAGCTTAGGATCTAAAGCTCTAGAAGATCTAATAGTTAGTATATAAGGACGAAGGTTCTATATAAGACTAGTACGTCTACTATTAGATAGAAGCTTTATACTTAACTTAATATTATATTATTATTACTACCTTAATAGCTTTATAGTTAAGTAACAAGTTTACCTCTAAGTAAACACCTAGACCTTAATTATACCTCTTTATAAGAATAAACTCTAGTAATACTTAGTACCTTAGTTAGTTAGTTTAAGAATCGTTATACTTTAAGTACTAAGCTTAGAAGTTAATTAACACGATGTTAGCTACTTTATTAAACCTATATATACTAGTAGTAACTCTATCTACCTTAACCGTAGCGCTAACTATTACTACTTAAGAGAAAGTTAAAATTCCTCTTCTGAAACTATTAGATAGATCGCCTAAGAAACTTATAAAGTTCCTTATAAAGGCATCTATATACCTCTCCTTCTATACTAGTTAGTTTACCTATAAGATAGACTAAGTTATCTAGATCACTATACGACTAGAAGGAGTAGTCTATAACTAGATAGAACCTTACCTAGAAGATTTCTAGGCTAATAGAATAACTAATAGAAAAGTCTCTACTACTATAATAGACTAGATAAAGGACTTGTTTAGGAATGTTAAGAGATTTAAGTTAGAAATAAACTAAGTATTTAAGGATATAGATATAAAGAAGAAAGTAGTTTATATACTATACGCCTTAAGGTAATAAGGATCTATAGCTAAGTATATATCGTAGTTTTAATAATACTCTATATATATAGAATAAAACAACAAAGCTCTAAGAGAGTAGTTCTACTAAGGACTTAAGAACAGCGTAAAGGATAAGCTAGCTAGAGACGATTTCCTTAACACGTTAAATCTATTAACTAATAAAGCTATTAAAATTAATAATTATAACTACAAATAAACTCTAGAAAAGAAGAGCAGCTATAGACATCGAGCCTTAAAGGGTAGCTAACGAAGAGATTATAAGGATTCTATATAACTCGACGCTACTATATAAAAACCTTTCTAGCTAAAGTAATAATATAGTAGAAGGCTAGAGCTCTTCTAGAAAGAACGAAACTAACGACGTAAGTAGAACCTCTACTTTTTATATAGTCTGTCTAGCTATAGAGTAAGTAACTATTATAAGAAGGCTAATTCTTTAGGAAAGTATTAAGTATTTACTATAACTAGAAAGGAAATAGTATTACTTAAGAGATTTAACCTATCTAATAAAGAGCTAGAAGCTCGCGAGTATAGAATATAAGTAGAGGATAAGGAGAACTCTATCCTTGAATAATACTATAAGAGACGTTCTAAATTAGAGTATAATCTGCCTCTATAGTAAGAAGTAGAGATAGTAGATTTATTATTAGTCTTATTACTAGAATTAATAGACTTGTCTAGTTAAGGAAATAACTAGAATAATAATCCTTAAGTAGAAGAAATATAGGTATTTATAGAATGTTTTAACTATAGTAACTAATAGATAGACCTTAACGAAAACAAGTTAGACTTTTAGGCCTCTTATATAACTAGAGGACAGGCTCTAGAAGCGCTAGAACGATTTCAAGTTTAGAATAACCTTCTAATAAGTATTATCTTTAGAAATCTTAAAAGTAACCTAGATACTATAGAAGGAAAACTAAATATATAGGCTATCGAGGACATCTTTAAGTCTACTCTTAAGTTATAGAGAGAAAGGAATTAACCTTTTATCTAACTATAAGTAGAAGAACGCTAGGCTCTAGAAGTTATATTAGAAGATATAATTATATAGTAGCGTTACTACTTAAAACCTATATTAGACTAGGAATTAGAGAAATAGTTTACTAGTAATAAGTCTAACTATAGTTAAATAATAGAAGAGTAAATAGTCTATAGAGTAATAGAGAGCGACTTCTAGTAAGTAATACTCTACCTCTAGAGAGATAACTCTTAGAGAAGGGAAATTAGTAGAAGAGAGTATAGTTTCGTAGTCTATATAAATAGATAAGAAATCTACGCTATATTAGAAGACTACTAGTTAACGATAACTATAAAAATTAGAGGACAGGAACTCTAAGTTATAATTAACTTAGAAGTAATAGGTAACTTTCTCTCTCTATTAGTACTAAAGAGGCTAAACGTCTCTATTAAGAAGACAGGACTATACTAACTAGGTATAGTTAATAGAACAGACGTAGTATATTAAAACAGAGTTATTAATTAGTAAACTATTCTAATATAAATTACTATCGAAGGATACTACTTAGATATATAATTTAATATTATAGTAATTAGAAGCTAAGATATAATACTTAGTATACTATAGATTAGAGAATATAATCTAGATATTAACTAGAAAGTCTAAATAATAACTTTTAGCTTATATAACTATAAAGGATTATAGCCTTAACTATATAGCTAGAACAAGGTTAGCGCTACCTCTTCTAAGGCGCTAGAACACCTTGTCGAGAGTTCTCTATAGGTTAGTAAGAAAGCTAATAATATTATATCTATATAGTATAGAGAATTCGCGGAATTGTTTAAGAACCTAGAGGACTTATAAGCTCTACTAGAATATTGTCTATAGGATTATAAGATTAAATTAAAAGAGAGTTATAACCTTAAGAAATAGAAAATATAGTCTTATAGTTAGATTAAGCTATAACGCTTTAAAAGCTATATTATTAAAGGTTTAAAGAAAGGTTATATTTAGAGATCTAAATCACCTGTTCTATTAAATATACTAGTCGTTAGTAAGAAGAACGACCTAACGAGTTAAGTTTATATCGACTACCGAGATATAAATAATATAACGATTAAGGACGCTTACCTACTACTAGAAGAATAATATCTACTAGACAGAATTAGCTCTACTAAGATATTTATAAAACTTAACTAACGAAACGCTTATACCTTAATTAGGATTAAGGCAGGCAACGAGTAGAAAACTACTTTTAGATTACTCTTAGAACTCTATAAGTATATAGTAATACTATTTAGATTAGCTACTATACTAGTAACCTACTAGAGGTAGAATAATAATATTCTAGAAGGTCTTCTAGAGGTAATAGTTATTTATTACCTAGATAATATTCTAATCTACTTAGATAAAGTAGAGAAGTATAAGAGTTATATATATAAGGTTATAAAAAGACTTACTATAGTAAACTCTTATCTTAAGCTATTAAAATATAAGTTTAAAGTAACTTATACTAAGTTCCTAGGCTAAATAATATCTCTAGAACAAATAGAAATCAACCTAGATAAGATAAGAGACGTTATTAACTAGGAATTACTAAAAAACGTTAAAGATATTTAATACTTCTAGAGATTTACTAACTTCTATTATTAGTTTATAGTAGACTATACTAGAATATTAAAACCTATAATAAACCTTATATATAAAGGAGTACTCTTTATATAGAACGAGATTATAGAGATAGTATTTTAGATAATAAAGAAACGCTTTACTAAGGAACTAATTCTATATAGCTATAACCTAGAGAAACTAAGTACTATAGAAATAGACTTATTAGATATAGTAATAGATACTATATATCTATAACTAGACGAAAACGGAAAATTAATATCTATAGCCTACTACTCTAGAACGCTAGACCTAGTATAGTAGAACTATACTATATTTAAGAAGGAACTACTTACTATAGTCTTTACTTTAGAGTATTAGAAAATCTACCTCTAAGAAATAAAGTATTAGATAATAGTTCTTACTAATTACGCTAACCTTTAAACCTTTACTACTACTAAGGAACTTATAAGTAAGCGCCTTACTAGATAGTTAGAAACTCTATTATACTATAACATCGTTATCTAATATATTATAGAAATAATAAACCTAAGAGTAGACGCTCTTAGTTATAAACTAGGCTACAAAGAAGCTAGAGAATATATAAGGCTAGTAATATTAAAAGAGCTATCTAATAAAGACTTAGCTTCGATAGTTTACTAAATTATAGCTATATAGATAGTAGATCTATAGCTAGATATAATCTAGAATATATATAAAGGAAAGAACTAATACTATAATAGAAGATTATAAGTTCTAAAAGAATATATAAAGTAGTTTATTAGCGAGTACTATTTAGTATTTACTTATAGATATTAAGGAATAAGAAGAACTACTTAGCGAATTAAATAATACTACTTTATTAACTATCTACTAGCGATTATTAAGAATATAATAAAGGAGTATAATATCTATACCTAGAATAAGGCTTTACGCTAGCTATTATATAGATAGATAGATACTACTTCTATTCTATAGATACCTTAGAAATTAGTCTTCTAGGATTTTATTATTAAACTACTAAAATCTAGAGACCTAATAATAGGAGTTAAATATAACTTAATTCTAGTTATTATAGAAAGACTTACTAAATATATAATACTAATACTATATATAGAGTCTAGTATAGTAGAACATCTAGTATTTATATACTTAAGAGATATAATCTTAAGACATAGAATATCTATAGAGATACTCTTAGACAGAGATAAGCTCTTTATCTTAAAGTTCTAGACCGCTCTTATAGAGCGATTAAGTGTAAAAAGGAAGCTCTTAACAGCTTTCTACCTCTAGACTAATAGAGGGAACGAACGTATAAATTAAGTAGTTGAAATATACCTCTATTACTATATAAACTACTAGTAGAACAACTAGGTAGAACTGTTATCTTTAGCTTAGTTCGTATATAATAGCTTAACTATAGAAATAATACTTATATTACTATTCTACGCTAACTTTAGATATAAATTACTAGTATATAATAGACTAATAAAAACAACGAGTAATAACTAGTTAGCTTAAGTGTTAGCCTTAAAGATTAAAGGCCTATATAAGAAACTTATAGAAGACTTATAGTTTATAGTAGAGCGTAATATATACTACTATAACAAACGACGTAGTTAGAAGCTAACGCTAAAAGAGAGGGATAAAGTCTATTTATAGTAAAAAAACATTAATATAAAGAGACTAAGTAGGAAACTAGACTATATATATATTAGACTATTTAAAATCAAGTAAGTAAAAGGACCTTTAAATTACGAACTAGCTCTACTAAAAATAATAAACATCTTTCTAGTATTCTATATCTTACTTCTTAAACTAGCGCTACTAGAAGTACTACTAGCCTCTCTTATAGAAATCTAACTAGTTAACCTAAATACTAAGTATAAGGTTAAGAAGATTCTTAACTATAAACTTATTAGAGGTAAGATTAAATATTTAATTAAATAGTTAGATTACCTATATTTAGAGAACACTTAGGAACTAAAAGAGAATATTAGCTAGTATTTAGCAGAACTTAAGGAGTTCTATTCTTAAAACCCAAGTTAGCCTACAGCGTGTGGTTAGTAGGAAAAGCCTTAAAGAAACCAGGGTCGAGACCCAGGTCAGGAAGCGGGTCGGACGTAGTAGGGGTGTAGAGGGCAGCTAGCCGGGCAGTCTCTGCCTCTTACTTCTCCTTGTCTTCCTGTTCCTTCTGTTAATTCTTTTCTAATTCCTCTGCGGTATTAAGTTTGTTAATAAATTTAAGTCCTTGACAAGCTATTTCCTTATAACGCTTCTAGATGAACTTTTACTGCTTTCGTAGCTAAAGGATCTTAGCTATAGTAGCCTCCTCTTTATCTCGTAGGCGCTCCTCCTAGGCGTCTAGAGACTCTTACTTCTTTTCGGTAGAGACGCTCTTACCCTAGGAATTACTACCCCTATTACATTTTAACTTTGTATAAACGCATTTAGTACAACAGCTAGATTGGGATTTGTCTATAAGACATCGCTAGCCTTGCGAGGAGTATTAGGAACAGGCTATAACTTCGTTTTAGGTGTTTTCGATGTTATTAGTAAGTCGAAACCTTTCTTTCTTCTTTTTATAAGTATCTGCTTATAGTGTTGTTAAAAACATTATAACAGGAGAAGGCCGCTAGCCTTCTAACGACATTTCCTAGGTTATACTTAAGTGTAGGGACACGCTAGGCTAAGAAGGGGATAGTGTCACGAATTACGTGCACATGTGACTAGTGAAGACCAGGCGGCGCCCTGACAGGTTAAGCACTATTATATACTCTTATAGTATTAGACAGGTTGCTTAGGTTAGCTAAGCGATCTAAGGATTTCATATAGTTGTAATCATGTGATGGATCCCTAAGGATCCCCTAGGGATCTAAAGGGGTCCTGGGATCTAGTTTAGATCTACGAGTAGGAAGGTTCTATATAAGACTGGTATGTCTGCTATTAGATAGGAGCTTTGTGCTTAACTTAATATTACATTGTTATTACTACCTTGACAGCTTTGTAGTTAAGTAACGAGTTTACCTCTGAGTAAACACCTAGACCTTGATTGTACCTCTTCGTAAGAATAAACCCTAGCGATACTCAGTTACCTTAGTTAGTTAGTTTGAGAATCGTCATAATAAAGTCTTATAAAGACGCTTCTTACGTCTCTTTATTTTTCTATATATATTTTTTTAGCTGTTTTAGTGTTATAGTTATTAAGAAACTATAAAGTGAAGTAAAGGGGTTTAGATAGCGATCGCTTGGTTTTAGTACTAAAAAAGTGGTGACAGGCTAAGAAGCGTTCACTAAATATTAGCCCAAGTACTGACACTCTCTCACCCCCTCTTACCAATCCTAAAATTCTACAATTCCACTAAAAATTCACGACATCATAACATGACAACATCACAACAAACCAAGGAAACACTCTTAAAATAATAATAAACAATAACAATCATAATGATAGTAATTCTTGACTTTTTAATTTCTTCATTTCATCCAATTGTCCCCTTCCAATAACCATACATACATACATAAAACCCCCTTTCCACTCCCTTTCCCTTTCCACTTCCATTCCCTTATCCCACACCTATCCCCCATATCACCTATCCCCTCTCTCCCACCAATCCCCTGTCTCCCATCACTTCCACCTCCACCCATTCCCAAGAATTTTCACCTCAGGCTAAACAATCTCCCCAGCATCATCTGCTTTTAACATCGCATCCCCTCCAAACCCCCAAATCCCACCCAAGACAAAAAAAACGGTACCCACAATCCAAGGCGCAATCGTTAAAAAAAAAGGAAGACTCAGAACGGAAGTATATAAAAAAAAAACGAGGAAGAAGGTATCCCAGGGCCTATAATGCGAAGAAGACCAAAAAAAAAAAGAGGAAGAAGATCATGTAGGTAATCCAATCCATTCAATCCATTCAATCAATCCCCAGCTATCTCATCGCTTTCGCTCCCCTCTGAATCCAAGGAATCCACCCACCACACACTCTCCTCCCTCGAAACGCTAATATATCCACTTCCTTCAGGCCCACGCTACCCTCCAAAAAAGCGAAGCACAAAGACAAGATTAAACCCGCCAGTGCGATGAAGAACTATCGATGAAAAAATGCCGAGCCTGTCAAGCATTTGGGAGGAACACGCAAGCCATGAAGAAAAAAAGAGAAACTCCCAAGGTAATATTTGGTAGTACGCTGCGAAGGTGTGTGTATCTGTAGACCCAAGAAGCACCCGTGGAACAAAGAACGCCTCGAGGTCAGGGTGATGTGATTTGATGCTAGTGGTATCCCACCAGTCTGTTTTATGTATTCGTATCCGGCTTTGTTCGCTTTGAGGAGGTCCTTGTCCTCCTCCATCTCCATCCCTTCGTATGCTGGTGACCTGATTTGACAAAAGAAAGAAAGGGGATCCGCTACAGCATGGTGCGTTTTTGCGAACAGGGTATGGTATCGATTGTATAAAATGTGACTTGTTTTCATGGTATTAAAACGCCCGAAATGCAGTAGGTTGAGTTGAGTTGACTGTGTAGTCATGATTGACCCGATGAATGAGTCCGCTTGCGTGCTTTCATGACATTCTTCATTATGATATTAGGAAACTCGTAGGTCGTTTCTTCTGTCCTATGTGTCCATATACGCGTCATGATTCGATTATGTGCTCCTTTCGGAGCTTGCTTTTGTAGGTTGTCCAGTCACTCATTGTGTAGCTGCAACGCACCAATGCCTGTGGAATACCCATGCACTCTTTTGGCACTCTTTGCTGCAGTACTTTGTCCTCCTGCATCTTCGGCATTTCGCAAATTGTCTGGTGTATTCCTCCCACTTGCCGCATTGGTAGTAAGCACATTGTCTGATTCCACCTCTGCTATCATCCTTACGGCACAAATTCCGCATCACAACTCCTGCCCAATATTGCATATCTTGGCTGTGGTGTCTGACGGTGAACTTTTCCACCAGTGGGAAAATGTTGAAATCGTCTGGCAGAAGATACTCTTCTTCCTCGGAGTCGCAGGCCGAGCTGCATGCGGTGGGTGAGGAGGAGGAAGAGGGCGAAAACGAGTTGCTCTCATCAACATCTAGCAGATGGAGTTCCGATCCAATCTTGAGTTTTGGTACAAGATGCGATCGCTGGAAATACGAACGCAAGTTACAGTACTTGGAAACATATGCCAGTAACTGAAGGGACATGAGAACATCCTCGTCTCTTGGCATCGCAGCGAGAACTTGTCCGTTGGTAGGAGTTGGTCGGTCGAGAAGGTATCGAGGGATCGTGGCATTAGGCATCACTGGGGGTGTGTTCGCGACGGTTGTTTGTGCTGGAGAGAGACCCATAGTTGGACCAGTTGGGGTGGTGGCGTCATTAATCATGCTGCCATCGAGGACAGAGCGATGGGTGATATTAAAGGTTCCCGCGTCCTGGGCTTCGGATACCGTTGGTGTAGTTAGTCCAAGTGGTGTTTCAACCGCTGTGATCATGCTATCCCCCTCGTCCATGCTAATGTCCTGTATGTTGATTGGTGATTGGATTTCACCAGCGGTCACTGTGCTAATTCCTGACATTTCTGGATCTCCAGACTCATCCGAAGCCATACTATCAGCACTGGGGTCTTCCTGATCCCCAGCCATCGATGCTTGGTGTCTGATTGATGGTCTTCTGCGGGATCGGACGGCGGTCGCAGACATTGAGGTAGGTCGAACTGTGGGTGACCTCAATTGATTTGGAGGAGGTAGAGGTGTAGTGGGGGACTCTGGTTGAGAGGTCATACCGCTATGGATTCCTGGAACCATCGATGGTAGGCGATCCACGTCACGGACGGGTCTGAGATTGAATCCATCTGCGGCATCCATCGAAGGAACGGCAGAAGCCGGTGGCTGCAAGTTATGCCGGGACGGAGGTAGGAAGTGTTGCCTGGCATCTTGATTGGGCCTGTGGTGATGATGGTGATGGTGGTGTCTGTGAGTGGAAAAAGTGGTTCGTTCGGGGGGAGAGGTGACTGCAAAGGCTGGCCCAGTTGGTGTTGTCTCCATGGGGTCGGCCGCTGTCAAAGGAGGATTGGCAAAAGTAGCAGGAATCTCGATTGATGGCGGAGGAGCCTGTCGTCTCGAAGGTCTGAATTCGGACTCGAATCGTGAGACACGGTGCCCAAATGAAGCCCCTTTGTGAGTGCTTCTATGTTCTCGAGAGTGGTGACGAGATTCAGCCAGCGCCTTGTTCTTCGCCTCCTCTGCCTTCTCTCGACACCTATCTACCACCTTGATGTAATTATCGAGTATGGTAGCAATTACTGGAACCATGTCTGCTTCCACCACTCTGGTGCGGACGTTCTCCGATCCTCGGA
Source organism: Hymenoscyphus scutula (assembly GCA_001399465.1). Classification (NCBI taxonomy): domain Eukaryota; kingdom Fungi; phylum Ascomycota; class Leotiomycetes; order Helotiales; family Helotiaceae; genus Hymenoscyphus; species Hymenoscyphus scutula. The sequence goes on from LKTO01000580.1 coordinate 22,526, forward strand.
CCCCAATGTTCACCACGCACTGAAATGCCAAATTCCATTTCCACATATCCATCATATCCTTACTCCTGCCAGCCTTCAAGAGGCATACCAGCCTCTCTACGCCGCCATCGACTGTGAGGATGTCCCTGATTCGGGCTGAGGATGTGGTAAGATAGGCAAGATGGTTGAGGGAATTGATGAGAGGGAGAGTCGAGGTACAATCGAGCGCTCTGCGATCATACAGGGCGGTTGTGATGCCCACGGATGCCTTGTTGACATTTGGAATACTGAAATTGACTTCCCTCATGATGAGGTTGTGCCGCAAGATCGCGGTGTAGGAAGGGGTTATTCGTCGTCGGAGTGTTTCAGCTGTCTGAGGGACGACTGTGGTGAGAGTAAGAAAGCAAGCCGATGGAGCTTGCTTGGAAGAATCTTCGAAATGCCGTTCGAAATGGTGTCGGGGAAATCGAAGAAGTTTGCGGTGGTGAGTAGTAAATGTAGGATGGCTCGTGGTAGGAGGTGATTCGAATGTCGGCCGCCTCGAGGAATTAGGGTAGAGCTGCACTGGGTATGCAGGGAAAGAATCGAACAGACGGCGGGCAATTAACAAGAAGAGGGTAATATGGTAGGTAAATTCGAAAACTCGATGAGGCGAGAAGGAGGAAGGAAGTAGCAGTCGGAGGAGGTTGGGATGATTGGGGGTGATTTGCAATCGAGGGAGTTCGGCTTGGGATTCGGAGAAAAGTGGCGGTTCGGGAAGTTCTCTGGGGGCGACGGGTATAATCAGTAGCCCAGATAGACTCGCTCACAACACCTTTTCCTTCACGATGGGGATGTAGGATGTCGGTCGTCGTCCTTTCGTGGGTGGAGGTGAAGGAAGAATCTGAGTGATTGTTGGAACAGAGACGGGAGACGGAGGAGTCGAGGCGAGGACCCTCACGAAAACGGCCGTGCTTTGATTAGGTAGGGTGGTAGTGGAGGTGGTACTGGTAGTGCTGAAATTGCGAGGGTTGGAGTTTTAGAAAGCCAAGGAGGGCCACACAATGCAGAACAGGTTGTGCTGTGAATGGAATTAAATTATCCGCATCACTTTCCAGAGAAGAATTAATCTTTTGATTCAGGAGGGAGAGAGAGGATGCGTGGTTGGAGAGAGAGAGGGAGAGAGAGAGAGGAGATGGGTGTGAGTGAAGGAAAATGGGGAAGGGTCTACAGCTTAGGTTGGGTAGGTAGGTTGGAGCTGGCCTGGCCTGGCGTATTGCGCTTGCTTCCGCTGGGGCTGCTTAGGCGTAGGCTTAGGCGTGTGCTTGGCAGGTTTGGCGGTTCTAGAGTTCACGCAACACTAAAGGGAGACGCTGAAAGGAAGAAAAGTAACTTTTCCATGGGGCACTAGGGGGCGAAAAGGGAGAATTCAGTGGGCATCGAAGGCGTGGAAGCTGTTTTGCGGGCAGCGGTGAACCCAAGTTCGCCTGAGTCAGCTAGACTGGCGTGCAGCGGCGTGGCATTTGATATCTTGGAAATTCGCCTTCTCCGTCTGGATTACTATTACTAGGTACTTAGTATTCCCCGGCTAAGCTACTTACAAACGTGGATTTACTTCGTATCTGCATCTACATCTGCAGGACCGGAAGGATTATTCTTTTTTTACCTAGTCCGAAGAAAGGTCTCGAAATACAGCATGTTTGTGCATTTCAAAATCCACCGAACTCTGACCAAAAAAGCAACAAGCAAACGAGGATCATCGCAGTGAACCCAAACCAAACTCAAGTCATGGAACATCGATGCCGACCTTCCAGAAGGTGTTTATCAACAAGTATATCCTACTCGAGTATATCAAAATATTGACATCTCCACTTATCAAAAGCTAGTAGGTCAAGGGTCAACCGAGTACCTCAACCCCGAAATCACCACACCAACTCTATCGCAAGACAAGATAAAAGTCGATATCTCGACACCAAAGAGCCTGAAGATGGTCGCGTTTCAAATTCCCTGGACAAGCTACACTGCAGCCGCGGAAGCATCACTTTAGGCTGGAAGCGCCCCTGCACCAGAGAGGCGTAAAAAGAAAGACATCCAGCCATCAAATCCAGTTCCAGCCTCTTCCGCTTGACTTGAACTTTGACACCCTCTGTTTCTTTTTTTCCAGTCTAGAAATCTGATATGATAGATGATAGCTCCTCCCGTGTGAAAGCAAGACTCTAACTCGAGCTACTCGTAAACAAGACAAGGCCATTCTCATGTCTTAGACTTCTCGCCTCATGCGTATCAGATCGGTTCAGATCAGATCCTCTTTTAGCAGTCTCAAGTGTATCGGAGAAAACGGACAAGACTCTCTCCACCTAAAATCCTTCCATGTCCCACGCGGATCATGCATGCTTGATTATGCTTGGTCTTGGTGTTGTAGTTGCATTCGCAGTTGCGTGTTGTGCTTCTGCTGGTTGACCTTCTAGGTGCTTTTTCCAATTTTGCGCATTTTGCCTCGTCTTGCTTGCTGGTCGGCACGGGAGCTGCCATGCCTGGATCTGGTCTCGATCCAGGGAAAGGAAAAGCCATCAACTCTAAAATGCCCTCAGACCGTCCTCCCGAGTGCCGAGTAGAGTGTGTACATCTCGAGATGAGATCGGATCAATCCACCAAAAGTGTCACAACTGTCACCTCATCTAAACTTGCCTTCTAGCTTTCCTTTAGCACCTCATTCGCTCCAGCTTCTAGAAAGACTAGAAGAGCTAGATTACCACCCTACGAGTGCTGTACCCACGCGAAGATGGCCTCACAACACCACCAACCGAGCAAGTGGATTGGATATGAGGATCAAAATATTGACTACTCTCCCCTACTCCCCCCCCCCGACCCTCCGACCCTCGAACTATCTATCCACTGCCAGGCCATGCTCACGCTGTTCACACGCCCATCCTTTCCCAAACCAGCGTGGCGACGCCTATCGCGGATCTGCCAATCGAACGACTTTCTCCGCAAGCCAGCCGCGATCCCTCCACCTCTGTGCCCTCTCCTCACCTCGGCCTGGCGTCAAGAGGCACCAGCACCAGCAGCACCAGAGTTCGAGGGTCCAGCGCTTAACCTCCACCAGGCTTGATTTAGCTCTGGTTCGCACGCCAACTACGAGCTACCTACCCTCCTATCACCCACTCACTTCCTCCAAATGCCTATCCAAAGGGTTCAGAGCGTCAAAAATGATAAAATCCATGCGTTACGCTAGCCTTTCCCCTTCTCGACTGGCTGGCTGCTGGCGGAGAATTGAACAAACTGACGCGGATGGCGCGTGAGATCTACTACGATTGATGTGTAAGGTTACTCGAGTACCTACCCTCAAGCCTCCCTCCCATCCTGCACACCATCCTGCAAGGCTCATGCTCAGCAAGCCTGCACAGAACTTTCACGGCCCGCAATGCGACCAGCCTGGGAGAGGAGAACATCGCCATGCGATGCTGTTGTTCCAATTGTTGCCGACCGAGTCGAGTCCACTCCCTCCTCTCAATCGTTGGACGTCTCAAAAAGAGGGGAAGTTTCTCCAACCACCTTCCACCAGTTCACTTCACCAGCGGGGACAACGCATGTTTGAATGCGCCAAGCCATGTGATGTGATGGACGCATGGGGATGAAAGGCAGTCGAGTGGGATGGCTTGAAAACGCCGTTCCCTCTGCTCTGGGAACGATCAACCTCAACCTCACCAACCACAAAGACGTCTTTAAAATCTTTGGCCCCCCCTCGACTCAAGTTTCCATTTACGATTTATTTATCCTCTTCACAAAACTCCAACCTCCCCTCCTCTCCCGGACCCCTCTTGCATAAACAGAAGCTTATTGCTTTTCCTCGCCGCTCATTTCGCCATGGGAATTGGGACCTGGAAGCATGCATACAAGAAATACAAGTACGAATTTACACATCGCAATTTACCCCTCCATTTAAAGACAAGCGTCTTCTTTTCCCGCTTCATCACGTCTCAACATCACCTCTGTTTTAAGCTTTTCCAACCCAAATGTCGATCATGAAAGCTACGGTGTACCTCCGTGGACAACGGATCAGATATCATATTCAGTGTGGTTCAAGTGGCATTAAAAAAACGAAACGTAAAATGTTTAGAGGTAAGATGCGGGGTGACACCGGATTTCCTCGCCTCCGGTGGTCTTCGTGGCATCTATTTCTTCCCTACCGTTCGCATTTCTATACGGAGTAAGGAGTATTTTGCACGAACAAAATCCCAGGGATTCCTAGAGATGCTGAGAATTCTTGGGTGTTCAATGGCTTTCATTCATGACTCTAGGCTTATCTCGTTTACGGTTCCACTGTTTTAGAGAGAACGGCACGTGCCGGCCAGTTCGAGGATTCGAAGCTTGAAACAAATTGTTCAGCTCTAGGCTGGTGCTGGTCGAATTTTTGTCGCTTCTCGGGAAGGATTAAAAATGTTCTTTATACTTTGGGAAGAGGATTTGATTTAGGGTTGCTGAGCCTCACTACTTTTACATAATTCAAATTTGCTTTGATCCTGTTTGCTTTGGGTTTGGGATGTTTATTTTTATACTTTTTTTTTTTTTTGCTTTCGCGGCGTAGGTTTTTTATTTGGGGGGGGGGGGGGGTATATGTTGTTAATACTTGGATTTATTTAGGCTTCTTGTCGTTGTATATTTAATAGATGATAGGATAGTAGAGGTCTATAGGTCCTTTTTTACTTACTTCTTTCTAGTATAAAATTTCGAAAGTAGAAAAAATAGAATATATTCTATTACTAGAATAGAAGTCTACTATTATAAGTTTACTATTAGAGGCTTTCTTTTAAGTGTAACCTATACTATAGAGAGATACTATATATTTAAGGTAAGTATTCTCTAGGTATTACTAAATAATTTCTTTAGTATAGAGTAGATCGTAAACTTTAAAGTTACGAATTTTAGAGTTACGAATTTTATAAATAGAATTCTTTTACTAGATAAGATCTTATAAGCGAGAGAAATTAGTCTTTATAATTCTTCGAAGTTTTATATTCTTTAGTTCTATAAGCTTAGAATATAAGATATAGAAATATATAAAGGTTTCTTTTCTTTAGTACTAGACGAATATCTTATCCTCTTAGATATAGCGAAGAATATAGTAGACTATATAAGAGGAAGCGAGCTAATTATATTTAAGAATTTCTAGAGAAAGAAGATACTTTTCATCTATTTATTATAATATATATTAAAACAAGGCTTTACTTTATATAATACTACTCTATATTTATTATAACTATAGTAAGTATTCTTTCTATTACTTTCTCTATAGAAATTACCTATAATTTCTAATAATATAACTCTTTTTTAAGAGCGATCTTAATGCCTAAAACCTTTACAAGTAATACACTTCTTCTAGAGACCTATTTTTACTAACTTATACTCTTCTAAAGGTGCTTAAGAGTTCTTAGGATCTCTATAAGATATTTCTCTCTTTCTTAACACCTAGGAAGTCTTTCTCATCTATAAAAGAGACTCGATAATCTACTTCTAGAAGTTACTTTAGCTCTAAAATGTAATATTAGAAGTTGACCTTAGATTAGAGTAAAAAGCTAGTAAATAGTAATTTACTAGAGTAGAGAGAAGAAGCTAATACTTAAGAGCCTAGCTCCTCTCTCTTCGTATAGAGTGTAAACTAGATGTAGTAGTAATAAGTTAATTATATTTATTATAATATTCTATAGAGAAGTTATACTTGTCGTAGATCCTAGGAATAGAGAGGCTCTTTTCCAAGTCGTCGCTAAAGAGAACACGCGAAGTCTTTACCTTTAAGGAGGTCTCCTTTAGACGTCGTCTTCTCTAAACCACCTTCTCTTCTCTATCTATAACTATAGACATAGTAAGGATAAACGTATTATCTTTCTACCCTGTATATATAACCTTATAAGAAGGCGTAGGTAAGCTAAGTTTTATACTCTAAGAGTATATGTCTTTAGTATCTATAGTCTTTATATCTACTAGTTTAGTAAGAACTCTAGAGCTAAGGTTCGCTATCCTAGTCGCGCTATACCTACACTCTCTAAGAAGCTCGAGAAAGTTAGTTAATATAAAGAGGTTGTCTATAAATATATAATAATTAGTTTCTAGAAGAGACTTAAGTAGTTTAAGAACTATAGCTTATATTTTATTACCTCTATTCCTAGCCTTTATACCTTCTAGCTCGCGCGGTGTCTTTATATTAAGAGGTCTATAATTCTTACCTAGAATATAGAAGTTATAATTTAACCTAAATCCTAGCTCTATAAGCGACTATACTTTAAAACCGGTAGGGATTAGCTTCCTAGAGATAGTAGTAGTCTCCTTTACTCTCTCTTTAAAGCGAACTATTAGCTCGTCTACTATAATACGCGAACCTAGCTTCTAGACCTATAAGTTAACTTTAATAATATACGAGTTTAAGGGTTCTAACTAAGAGAAATATTAGAGAAATATAAGAGAAATAAATAAACTTACCTTATTATAAATACTCTAGACTCCTAGTATATAAACTCTAAAGCGTATATATAGCTCTAAGAATTAGTCTCTTATAAGATACTTAGTAATAGAATAAATTAGTATTAATTTACTCTTCTTCTTCTAGTAGTCTAAGATCCTTTACTCTATATATAAAGTTATATAGATATATAAGATAAGATAGATATATATCTCTCTAGATATTATTAGATACTACTCTATAGCTTATATATAAGGCTTTATAAGGTCTTTAGATACTTATATATATAAGTTTATATATCTTACTATTATATCTATTATCTTAGGAGAATAATAGAGAGTAAAGAGAGTAACAGGATCGTTTAGCGAGGTATATAGAGAGAGAGTGATTTCGGCGCGTCGTTCTTAGATATATATAGACTTAAAGTAAGTACTAGACTCTTAGATCAGTTTAGCTTTAGGTCTAAGAGTCTCGGTATCGGTGGAATTAGGTCTTATATCTTTAGACATTATTATAGTAGTATAACTTAAGTATATAAGCTAAAAAAGAGAGGTTGTTTACATTCTTATTTATTAAGAGTTTTAGTATTTCTACGTTCTACCTTAGGCTACTATAATAGACCTACTATGTTCTTCGCTACATCTAAGAGAATAAGCGTTATAGCTTATATTTTAATAGCGAATAATATCTCGTTAAGAGAATCGTCTAGTATTACTTAGATAGTAAAAGAACTAGAATATTTTTCTCTAATTCTAGATTTCTTTAATATCTTCTCTTCTTCTCTATATTAATATTACTAACGTAGTTTATTAGCGAGTCGATTATATTACTAAGTTGATCACTTTAAAACCTATATAAAAAACATCTATATATAACTATATACCTTATATATTTATATATAAAAATATCTAAAATTAAAACCTTAGTTTTATTACTATATAAAAAAGTAGTATTAAGAATTTTAGACGCTTACTAATTATAATCGACGATTCGCTTAAAATTACTTCTATAATTATAATTATTTTTTTATTTCTTTAATAACTAAGCGATTATAATTAGTAAGCGTCTAAAATTCTTAATACTACTTTTTTATATAGTAATAAAACTAAGGTTTTAATTTTAAATATTTTTATATATAAATATATAAAGTATAACGTGGTTTACCACCGAGCGACGCATATCACCGAGCGACGCACTTTCCCCTACCC
>LKTO01000581.1:0-30130 GCA_001399465.1 Hymenoscyphus scutula
GTTTATAATAGAGATTATTTATTCTAGAATAGTTATTACTTATATAGACTAGTATAGTAGAGATAAGACAGTTTAGCTTAATAATCGAGAATAGACTATAGTAATTACCTATATTAATAGAGAGAGCTAGAGTATTCTTTAGAGTAAGAATTATCTTAATAACTAGTATATCGATAGTAGCCTTCTATCTAACTAGGTTACTAAACTAATAAGTAATAGTTAGATAAATAATAAAATAGACCTAGAATAGTTAAAGTACTTTAATAAAGGTACTATAGCTTATATAAAGAGTCTATATTAAATACTAGTTTTAGATAGATATAAAAGTTATAAATTAGCTAAGTTCTAAGACTACTATATAAAATATAATATTGTTACTCTTAGAATACCTTCTTATTTATTCTATCTAATCTAGCTACTTAATATTAGATACTTTAGTATATTAAAACAAGTATATAGTTAGTAGATTAAGACGTTTATTAAGGTCTATATTAACTATATTATAAAGGTTAAGTTCTTTCTAGCCTTTATAGTAGTATATAAGAAAATAATAATAGTTCTAAACTATTAGTCTAGATTTCGTAGAGCTAGTCTAGTACTATTTAACCTATAAGTAGTACCTTTAAAGCTTAATATAAGGTTATAGACTCTAACTCTCTCTTAGCTATCTAGTATCGACTCTCTTCTCTAGGTTTTCTAGACCTCTTCTAATCTAACTAAAATACTTTTATAATTAACTCTTATACGAAATCGTATAGCCTATTACTAAAGAAGCTTACTAACTCCTCTTTTTTAAATAGTTACTACGTTAGTAAAGAGTATAGAGCGAATAGTATATAAAATAACTTTTTTATCTATAGAGGTCTATACTCTTTATATAGTAAATAAAGCTCTAAGTAAATACTATAGAGCTAAAAAGACTTATTTCTATTAAGAAGAAGTACTTTTAGTAGAGGATATATAGAATGTTTTAGCTTAGTAGAATGTAGATAAGTAAGTATAACGCGATATATATAAGAAGAGAGTTAGTTATAAGAAGAGGTAATCTTCTAGATAGTACTATAGAACTTATAGAAAAGCTAGTTATAATATATAAACTTATTAAGAAGTTATAGATATATCTAGTTTATTAGATCCTAAGAGCGATAATTAATTTAATATATTATAGTTAATTTATTTAGATATAAAGTTCTATACTAAGGAAAAGTAATTAACTCGGTAATATAATCGACTTAGTAATAAACTATATTAATATAAACCTCTTTATATAGTAACTAATCTATCGAAACGATACCTTTAGTTAGATAGATTAAATTTCGTTATATTATACTATTTCTAAGTAATTATTATTTCTTATATATTTTTAGAAGTCTATAGTTCTTCTATCTATAGTTTATAGAATAAGTATTCTACTATTCTCTATTCTTTCTAGTCTAACTATAGATAGTTTTCCTTCTAATATCTATATTCTAGTCTTAATATTTAAGAATAGAATACTTTCTAGATTATTATATAGAATAATAAATCTATCTAATATTAAGAGCTTATAACTCTTAGTAATATAGAGATACTATAAGTCTAACTTAATTTCTTAAGGTCTATCTAATAATTCTTATATTTAAAATATCTAATAAAAACTTATATTTCGTCTAGTTAAGGTTTATTATTCTAATTAAACTCTTCTTTAGATAACTATAAGGATTTAGAGAATAATTCTAAGGATTTAGAAGATAATTCTACTATTTTATATTCTTATTATAGTAGTAATATATATATAGATTTAGATTAATTATTATAGTATTATTTAAGAATAGAGTTATTCTTATTTTCTACTTATATTCTATATTTATAAGCTTCTAGCTCTTTATTAGATAGTTTAATTCTCTTAAGTAATACTACTTCTTTTCTAATAGTAGTATTAACTTAGTATTTTCTAGAAGAATTAGCCTTCTTATAATAATCACTTACTCTATAGCTAGATAGGCTATATAAGAAGTAGAGGTTCTATCTATATTATCGATTTCGTTCTTCTTAGAAAAGTTCTTTTCTTTTTAGAAAGCTCTTTTATTAGCGACTTTTTCTATTATTAAAAATTTACTATATTATAGTATTAAGTTCTATAGAGTCTCTCTAATCTCGTTTATAGCTATAGTTCTCTTAATATCTATAGTTACTCTTTTTCTCTAGACTTTATTTATAGTTTTAGTTATCGATTTTAATAGTCTTATTATTCTATTCTATATAAGCTAAGTATTACTAAAACTATAAGATATACTAGACTACTAACTCTTTCTAAGTTAAGAAATATAAGACTTAAACTACTTTTTTCTTTATATCTATATTCTTAAATAGTTATAACTAGTATAGATATAGATATAGTTATAGATATTATTAGACTATATAAGGTTAATAAAGTAGCTAATATTATTACGATTTAAACTTCTAAGTAGATATATAAAGTATAATAATTCTTAAACTAACTAAGTTAACTAAGTCTTATTAAGTTAGTATATAAGAAGAGATATAAATATATATATTATTTATCTAGAGATAAACTTATTATATAACTATAAAGCTATTAAGATAGTAATAATAATATAATATTAAGTTAAGTATAAAGCTTCTATCTAATAGTAGATATACTAGTCTTATATAGAACCTTTATTTTCTAGTACTAGTCTACTAGACTAGTAGATAGATCGCTCTATCTAGCGAGTTATATAATAATTAATATAAGGAAAATCTCTAGATTACTTAGCTAGCTTAGTATCTCTATCTACTATAAGAGTTCTAATAGTACTTAATCTATTAGAACGCTATCTAGTCTTTACTTATTATATAACTAAATATATAATTTATAATATCTAGCTTCTTAGAAGAGATAGCGCTAACTTTATTCTAGCTATATAGTTAGTTTTATAACTTTTTATATTTATATTAGTTAATATCTAGATTATATTCTTAAATCTAGAGTATACTAAGAATAGCTTCTCTTAGTTTTATTTTAATAATATTAAATTATATATCTAAATAGTATTTATTAATACTAGTCTCTAATAGTATAGTATAATATAGTTTACTATCGAGTAGCCTATATCACCGAGTAGCCTACTTTAAAACTTATATAAAAACGTCTATATATAACTATACACTTTATATATTTATAAATAAAAATATCTAAAATTAAAATTTTAGTTTTATTAATATATAATTATTATTTAATCTTAGTTATTAAGTATTACTTAGCTTATACTAATATGTTATTTAAAAAAGAAAAAATAGTTAATAATTATAGAGGTCTTTTTAAGCGAATTATTAATTAAAGCTTGTAAAGATTTAAAATTAATATTATTATAATCTTAAAACCTTATTTTATTAATAATATTTTAATCTTAAATAAATATATTTATAAATATATAAGATATATAGTTATATATAGACGTTTTTTATATAAGTTTTAAAGTAGACTACTCGATAATATAGAGTACTCGGTAGTAAACTACGTTATTAGTTATTTATTCTATCTTAGTAGATAATATCTATTCTATTAATAGTTTCTAATTAGTAGAGCTATCTAATCTTCTAAAGAGAGATATTTAGCTTCTTTAGAGCTATTAGAGAAAGGAAATTATCTATTACTCTTAAGTTAATAAGAACTTAGAGTTTCTTTTCTCTAATTATTATAGTAATAAATAATTATTTATATCTAGAGATAGTATATAGCTTCTCTTTTCTATAAGTAATTCTTACTTATTTATCTCTAGAGATAGTATATAGCTTCTCTTTTCTATAAGTAATTCTTACTTATTTATTACTATTTATATATACTTATAGTATAATCTATCTATTCTTAGTATAAGTTACTTTATATAGTTCTACTAGTTAAATTAGTTCTTCTTTAACTTCTAGAGCTAATTCGCTTTTAAAGCTAGGTTTTAATATTCTAATAAATTCTACTAAACTACTTTATTACTATTTAATAAAGTCTATCTAAATATTATATAAGAACTATATATCTCTAATTTCTAGTTCTAGATAAGTACTATCTATAAGCTTAGAGAACTTTATCTCTTATCTAAGTAGATAGTATCTAGAGATATCTAGAGATATTTTAATTCTATTATCTCTAGTCTAGTTTTAATATTTTAGAAGATAATATATTAGTTCTTATTATATAGAACTAGAAATTTATCTAATATAGTTAATTTATATTCTTTAATAGTATAAAGTACTTATAAATTAAACTTATTTCTACTAAGACCTATCTATTAGTTTCTATATTCGAAATATCTATTAAAAGTCTATATTTTATCTACTTATAGCTTATTATTTTAATATTCTCTATTAGATAATTCTATAGAATCTAGTTATAAATCTAGTTATAATAGTATCTTTTTATTATCTAAGTAAGTCTTATAATACTATTATAGATTAGTATTAACTTTCTCTACTTATATTCTATATTCTTAAGCTTTAAGATATAAGTCTCTATATAAAGGTAGCTATAAGTCTAGGTATCTTAGTTTAAGAAGAAGACTATACTATCTACTATAGAATAACATAATCGTATAGATATAGCTATAGGTTAAATATAAGTAGTATATAAACGAGTTTTTAGATATATTTACTTATATATATTTAGCTTTATACTCGCTAAATTCTTTATCTTAGAGATATAGGTTATAGGTCTCTATATAAAGACTTTATATAAGTAGAGAGATATAGAGAGTATACTATATAATAGCTAGAAACTAGAAGTTGAGAGTTAAAAAGAGAGTTTAACTATTCGAATATATAATCTCGTCTAAAAAGAAGTAGACTAGTAAAAGAGATAATTCTAGAACTAAAATTAGACTAAACCTAGACTTATAACCTATAAAAGGAATTAGTTATATACTATATATAGTATATAAAGTAGTAGAAGAAGAATAGTTAGATAACTATTAAGTATACTAGAAATTAAAAGAGTAAGAATTTAACTTATAAAAAGAACTTTATTTTTTCTAACTATAAGAATAGTAAAGGTCTATATATACTTCTTAAAGAGATTCTAGAAGGTTCTATAGATTATATATATAATAGAAGTACTTATAAATTAATAGAGATACTAGAATATTCTAGTTTATATAATAGAACGTTCTAGAATTAAGCGAGAATAGACTAAGGTTTAAATTAAAATTCTATTAGTAAGTAAGATAATTATTATCTAAATGAAATAAAACTATTATAGCTAACTTTAAGAGAAGATAAATAAAAGAGAGTAATTAGAGTATATTTCCTTAAAGATTTATATTATATTCTTATAAATCTATCTATACTTAATAAACTTATTCTTCTCTCTTCTCTTTATAAATCTCTTAAAAAGCTTCTCTTCTATTTCTAGCTAGTAAGATAGCTAGTAACTTAAAACTCTTCTTAACTTTACTTTTACTTATAGAATTTTCTCTTAATCTCTTATCTAGTTATCTACTATTATCTTAGAAATAGTAGAAAACTTCTTAATAACCTCTCTTTAAAAAGGAGGTCTATATAAGTTAGTATTTCTACTAAAATCCTAGTACTCTATCTAGTAATAATTATTATATATTATTACTTTAACTTTTATCTCTTTTAGTCTTAATACCTTTACTTTTTAGCTATTTTTAAAGACTCTTTCTATTTAGCTTTTCTATTCTCTATTAACTTATAAGGTCTTCTAATTACCTTTCTCTCTAGATCTTTTAAAGTACTTTCTATATATAGAAGAGGTATATAAGGATTTTAGAATATAGATATAATAAGAGAGGTAGTAATAATAGAGAGGTAATTCTATAGAGTTTTTAGTAGAGTTAGTTAGAATATTTTAGGCGAGATCTCGCCTAGAGATACTCTATAGAGAATAAATTAAAAGAAAGATATAATAAAGACTTAATTTAAGAAGGATTATAGTATAGAATATAGAATTTAGCCTATTTACTTTTATTATTTACTATCTTATTATAACGAAACTCAATCTATCTAACTAAAGGTATCGTTCCGACGGGTTAGTTGCTTGTAAAGAGATTCTTGTCGCTGGTTGTTTACGCGGAGGTAAACTCGTTACTTATATAAAGTAGTTAAAGCTAAAAGGTATTAATAACTAAGTAAACTAAGTTAAGTACGAAGCTTCTCTCTAATAGCAGACGTGCTAGTCTTATATAGAACCTTCCTGCTCGTTGATCATCCTGATCACCCTGATCACTCTGATCCAGCTCAGCAATGCTCAGTTGATTATTAATGATTAATGATAGTCACGTGATTACATACAAGTGAAATCCCTGGATCGCTTAGCTAGTCTAAGCATCCCTATTTGCTATAAGAGTTCCCAATAGTACTTAACCTGTCAGGACGCCGCCTGGTCTTCACTCATCACCTGACTACACACGTGATTCGTGACACTTATTTACTTTAGATATACTAAGAAAAACACATGTAATACTCTTATCTAGCCTAGTTTAAAACCTACTTTCTTAAATTTATATAGTAGCTTAATAGCTAGAGTTATAGTTTTAGCTTAGTATAATACTTAAACTAAAGAACTATATAAAGAACTCTTATATAGAAGAAACTTATACTATATAGGTTAATACCTACTATAATTATTCTAGAAGTCTTAGTTATTATATAAAAAATAATATATATAGTAAACTCGAGGTTAAAGGCTACTCTATAGATATTAGAAGTAGTTGTAAAGAGGTTTATATCTACTCTTACTATTTAAGCGTAGTAAAGTAATTCTAGTAAATTATCTTAAGAAAGTAGAGCAATTAAAGGTAATTAACCTAGTTATTTAGAATAATCGACTCTAGATAACCTACAATGTTAGAACAATGAACGATTTAGGCAGGTACGAATTTATTTACTGCTACTCTTAATGTCTACTAGGTAAAGGCTTATCGAATCCTTATATAAAGGCTAGTCATAATTCATAATAGCTTTCTCGCTTCTTTACTTCAACCTCTTGATACAGAGCATTATTGAACTGATTTAAAAGTTTACACAAGGAATATAAATGGACATGAGGGAACAACTAGAGCTATAATTTGAATCGAAAGCTGACCACAAGAAAAACTGATTTTCGTCCAGATTTCAATCGAACCACTGCTAGAACAACATTATGAGATATTCCTCCCAACATAAATATATCGAACGAAAAGATAAATGTTTTCACTTCCGGCGGTTGCAGGTGGAACTGCCCTTGCCAAGATCTTCCAATTCAGATTCTTTTCGGCCATATCGATTGCTCTCGTAAACAAGTCTTTGGCGAAAACACCGTCCGTTCCATTGTATGCGGGTGCATTTGGATCCACCAGAATGCTCAATCTATCCCTTACATTTTTGCTTGGAGACATCAGCGTACAGGTTTGAACTTGGACTTCATTTTGGCGACGGGACCAATATGGCAGGCGGGTTTTCAGGTTGCCGAGATCCAAGCTCGCCTCGACTTTACCGTCAAGGAGGCTGTTCTCGAAGGCGCCCCACTTACTCGCGAAATCGTTCTTGAGGTCCCAAAGTGCCCAATATCCTTGATGCTTGCCTTGTGATTGAATGGTTTGAGCTGCTTGAAGCACTGCGTCCTTCGCTGCCTTCTTGAGCGTGGCACCCCCCTCATACGCGGTGTATTGTACGTGGAGTTGTACATCTGTTATTGACTCATAATCAAAATGGCGGATTGGAGCGGGGAATTCGAGACGCCATGTTGAAATAGCACCTGCCCCCTCGAATGGCATAAAACGGTGACGTGAGAAATCGAGCTCGAAAACACCACTGTCTTTCACACCAGAGCTTACGGCTATTGATGAGATCGGAAGTCGGTCTGTTCTAAAGGCCTCACTTCCAGCTGCAAACTGAGAAGCAGCATAATCAGCGGCGCTTTGATTGACACGGTACTTGTGCTCCAGCAACGTTAAGATGGCATTCGTATTACTCTCGGCACCCAAAGAGGATATTATCGACACGCTAACAGATCGCATTCTGCGCATGTAATGGCCAGGGAAATCCATATCATAGAGAAGCTCGCCAACTGAGATATCGGTCGTTCCCGAAATGCGGAGTTTCATTAGCCCCATAGGATCAAAGTCTTTCAGAGAGATGGTCTTGGTGATGTTATAATCAGGAACAGGTGCTTCCAGGTGTGCGCTCTCTAGTCTCCTCAGATCCATATATAGGGTCTCGGCTGCATGAAGACCGTCCTGGGAAGCGTTCCAGTATCCTCCCTTTCTGATGATTGAGATTTTGCCTCCGCCTTCAAAGCTGAGAGCACTCTCGGCTCGAAGTGCCATAGTCATGGCTAATTCATGTGCTTGGAAATGAAGATTTCGGAGTTGTTTCTCCATCAAGGCGTAGAGCTGCTTGTTGTTGTACTTAGTCTTGTACCATTTCTCCGTGTCGGCGGCGTCTTCCACTTCAGATATTTGAATCTCAATTTCCTTTTGGACCGCCGCGATGTGGATTTTTTGTATTTCAATTTGTTTATCGATTGCTTTGATTTCGCGGCCATTGATGTTTGCTTGTAGTCTTCGTTCGCGCAGTTGCGCTGTGAGGCTGGCCTTTTTCTCCGCTCGTGCTGCTTCATCGGCTGCCACGGCCGCAAGTCCCCTCGCAAGTGTCGCTGCATAATTTTTTTTAATTAGTATTCCCATTCCGACAAGATTTCCTGAAGAAAAGACAATAGGGAGTTGTTAACTCGAAATTGAAATAATGTGAAGGATAAAGGATCAACCTGAACCAAAGGTCGCAAGGTGTGTAAGCGAACAAACATCCATCTCGAAAGGCAGTTTGCAAGGTAGAATTGGGCCCATACCCGAAGCAAGATGGAGAAAAACGAGAGAAAACTTACATGCCGCTGCTATGGTCTCAGCAATAGAGGTTCCAGCGTACGCGAGTGAGCCACCCACTCCAATTGGCTTAAAATCGACTGAGCATTGTGGTATAAGATAGAGGGGTATAGCAATTCCATCCAAGCCAGAGGCTGCACGATTTCTGAGCTGGGATGTGAGAGCAAATTTCATCTCTGAATCCTCATATGAAGACATTCGCAAATCGTCTGTTGTGGGCTTATCGATACTTTGTTCTATGTCCACCCAATTGTCGTTGGGCTTTGGTATCATGGAATCTGGTTCTCCAACAAGCTTGAGGTAGTAGTTCAGCTGTGCCTCCAGTGAACTTCGATTGATCAGGAGAGAGTCAACAGTTTGTTGTGCCTCTTGGAGCTCGAAGTTCTTGACTTCCAGCATCATTTGCTGAATTAATTTGCTATGCTCAGCGTTGCCCTTTTCGAAGTCCTCCAATTCCTTCCTTTCAACCGCGGCTATAAAGCGCTCCCAAAGTTTCCTCATCTCGTTGCATAATGCGAGAGCCTTTTTCAATAGAGTATCGAAACGATGCCGAGGTAATGGACCATCCCTCTCACCAGAAACAATACTCAATATATCAGATGACCCTAAACCTTGCTTGCTGAGGGTGATCAAGGCCCCGGGATCAATGGGTGGTTCGCGGAGCCCGTACACTACTGGTTTTCCTTGGATATCGAAAGAATTTCGTAGATTGAAGAGGCGTTCATGGACGAGGCTCCGCATTTGCTTGAACTTAGGGTTAAGAGGGGCGCAGAAATATGTGGTGCGAAGGAAACAGGCAATGTTTTCCTTCTTTCGATCCCTATCTCCCGTCTCGGCAGCGCCTTTCTTTAACTTGGCCGAAAATGGCAAGCCCAAATCGAAAATGACCGAGTCATAAGTGATATCCTCTTCCCTCAATTGCTCGAATGTCATTGCTTTCTTCTTTCTCTTGGCCAAATCCGGAACCTTTGGTGGTTCACGACCCAATACTCGTGCGGCCTCCACATATCGCTGCGTGGCTATTGGCAGGCTTTCCAGGGAAGCCCTGCGAAAATATGTGTCACCCATTGCGATGAGTATTTCCGCGTATTTCATCACAATCCACTTCATGTAGCTGACTGGCCTTCCCCTTGCGGCTGCATGAACAAGTGAACCGTACGAACGGCGCTCCTTGATTGCAAGTTGTATTTCCTTGCTCAAGTTATCCTAGCCATAAGAGTTAGTCTTCGAGCAGAAAATTGCGTTCCTTGAGAATATTTGGAAAGATTCGCTGATATTCTTGAATCTTTTCAAGATAAAAGACCGAATGCATGAGTCCTCAGAAATGAATTCCAAGTGAGAAACTGGATAAGGAGAAGTTATGAGAGAATTTGACCTACAAGGTTTAAGGGATCGAACGACTCCTCTCCCCGGCTGGCAATTTGTCGAGCCATTTCCTGAAATGGGGGAAATCGCCAGCATGAGCGATAGCTCGCTTGATTGTTTATGTCCAGTTCCAGATCTGCCGATGGATCAAATACCAGTCGTGCAACTTCTAAAGCCTCGTCGTATTGATGTGTAGAAGAGAAACGATCGACAGCCAGTAGTACTGTATGCAATCCAATCTCCCAGCTAAACATGATTAGCCGCAACTCTCAACTGATAGTGTTCTGAATAACTGGTAATAGGTTATGGCGGGAAAAATTTCAACTTTTCTGGTCAGAGTGACAGTATTGCTTTATTCTTGCTGCGATCCAGAATCATAAGAAATAATTGCTTACTTGTACAAAGCGGTGGGGCGGCCCAATTCATGATACCTAGCAAAGGTCAGTTTTCAATTCGAGTTATAGAAAATACGGGCGCACAATCTTTTCGAGTAACCTAGATCTTTGAGAGCAAGTTGGAATTATTGTGTCAAAGATATAGATAAATCAAAATGATTGCCCTAGCAATTGGAAAGAGCCAACGATATTCATTTATCGCAGCTTTGCCGTCTAACGGAGGACAGAGTAATCCAAGCTACACCATACTACCACGCGCAAAAGGACCGAACAATGGACTCAAGTGAATTTGAGAATAGTTACCATGCTTCATGACTACCGGCGCCAAAGCTTTCTCTCATAGTTCCAGCGGGTAGCCTTGCAATCTTATAGTACAAAGCACGCAACGGATCAACGCGATCAGCCGTTGCTTCCATAAGTTCGTGTGAGAATCCGTGGTCGATTGAAACCAGTTCTGTATTGTTTGCGATGGATTCCTTGGTCCAGATTGAAGTAAGAAGCTCCATTTTCGGTATATTGAAAAAGCTTGCTGTTCTGCCCTCGCTTAGCTTTGCGCTTACTACCAGCCCCGTCACTCTCTGTGGCAACTTCGACAAGGTCCAGGAGAGGTCAACTGCTCCTGCGCTCTCCAACTCCGGTGGCACCCAGAGAAGGGGGGCAAGGTTAGTATATTGGGAGCCTCCAGGAAGTGAATCGGACACCATATCCAGTCGCAATGCCTTTTGGAAGTAGGTTTGAAATGAACCTTTCCCGGTAGCGGATCCACTGTTACTTGTTGTTGTGTTGAGTTGGTCATTGCAAAATATAAATGAGCCGACAACCTTTGACGTTATTTTCCCTGCCTCCCCATAAGTGACCTGAAGCGACAAGACATTGCCGTGCAAGGTAGGGTCTACTCGGAACTGTGACGCAGATGCATCCAGGCCAACCCTGAGACTACCAGAAGAAATGCGTTTGGGGGACCACGTTTCGTTGATAAACTCAGTCCACGCCATCGTTATTTCCCATATGCGTGACGGTTCGGCAATGTTGGGTTTTTGGGAACGCAAAGCGTCAAATGAGGCGACTCCAGCTAGGCTTGACATGTTCCTCGCTAACGTCTTGGGCACAACCGAGGGCATGAACAAGTACAACCTGCCCTTGATCATGATGGGAAGAAGATAGCTGCCGGTATCGACAAGTCTTTGGCCTTCCCATTCCGTCTCAATCGAGGCAATATCCATTTCGACTTTGGTCCAGGGTCGCCAAAAGACTTCGGAGGTTCGCAGCCTCGTCAGTGTGCGATAGTAGAAGGTGTAGGGCGAGCTGCGGGTGCGCCCAAAGAGATGAAATACATCGGCGGCGCCTGGCTGCGGCTCATGCAGATATGCGGCCACGTCCAAACTAGAAATGCCGTCGAGTTCATAGACGTAGGTCTGCACAGCCTGCAGGAAGGTCTTGGTGCTGAGGTCTTTCTGCATCAGCGTGGCCTCGAACTGGTCAAACAGCTGGCTCTTGTCATCGCGGAGTGCGGGCTCAATCCAGTTCTCGGGATAGAGAAAGATCTTGCGGTGTACCTCCCAGAGCGTGTACTGCTGCATCCAATCCCACTTCTCGTGCCGCAAGACGGATTTGGTGACGCCGGCTTCCAGTCCGAGCAGACAGCGCTGCACAAACAGTTGGACCACCGAGATGGCCTGCTTGATCCGCGAGGTGCGAATTTGCGGGCCCATCTGCACGTCAACAAGAAAGTGCTCAAAGAGTCCATCGGCATCCCAAATACCCAGGTCTTGTGTGACCAGCGGTTGCTGCAAGAGGTATGCGACCAGCGCCTGGCGTTGCTTCTCCATCAAACCCTCGTCCGCGGTCTCTCGCTGTGAATGGGTCAATTGGGTTTGTAAGCTTTTGGCAGCCTCCATATATGCTTCCCCACTAGTAAGTTGCCGGGGAGGGCTAGCAAGATAGAAGAGGTCAGCCATTAGAGGTTTGGAGGCCACATCCGCTGCGTTACCCAACCTTTCGTAAAAGTGAAGGATAACGGCAAGTTCCATGAAAGTCTCATGGTGACCCAGAGCGGTTAAAATAGAAGCGGGTGTATGATTTGGGTATTTTACGTTCAGGACACTTTCTACTGTCGCCTCCTTCCAACCAGTGCTTGCTGCTATTTTGATTGCAATCGTCTCCAGATCCGTCGTGGTAGAATTATCCAGCCACGAGAAAAGGGTCGGTAGGTCAGTATTCGAATGAATAAGTCCATCCCGTAATTTTCGATACTCCTGCAGTCGCACTAGGTCCTTCAAGGAAGGTGCGTTCAGATTCATCGTCAATGTTCCATGTTTTGCTGGTCCGTTTCGGTTAATATATTCTAGCTCGGCTGTAGTCAGTTGTATGGTTTTGCAAATGGACACGGAACGACGGATGGCCTCTAGAACGGCATCTGCGAGTTGGACGGTCGCTGATGGCACCAGGTCCTCATCTTTGAAGGGGGACATCATCGATCTAGGGGTGGACCAGGAAATCTGCGAGGGAGGGAAAGCCCCTTGAAGACGATAGGCCTGCCCCGCGTTCATGCGAAAGGCGCTCCATGTCTTTGAGGGGGCATCGAAGAATACCTCAATCCCATTGATCTTCAAAGGGGTGATTCCAGTCGAGATTCCATCATAGTGCAATTTGAAATCATCGGTAGTTGCGGGCGTGAAATATGCATCAAGTGTTGACGCATTCACCGTCGATTTGACAGTAAGATGTTTTAAAACTAACATGGCGGACTCGACTACATCATTCTGTTTACTGGTCACCTTAACGGTATCGTTTAGCAGATTCGAAATAACTGCTATATCAAGATCAAGCACCATGTCTTTCACAATATTGAGAATGGAAGTCGTGAGAGTATCTTGAAGGATGGTGGGAGCGGCTAGTTGAACAAAGGCTGCTCTTCGGGCGCGGACCTGACTCTCAGCCTCAATCGAAATCTCCTCGGTAGAAGGGTGCGGGGACACGGGGAGTGATGATGGAGCCCAGTCTTGCGAGAGGATGTTAATGGTCAGCTTATCTGAGCTTGTTTGAAAGCGGGACTCGAGAACCCTCCGAGGAAGGAGAGAAGTTTCAATGAGACTCCGTAGAACTGTGTTTAACGAAGAAATGCCTGTGGAATCAAGCATGATCTGCTGCTTTTCTTGTGCAGTCAATAGACCAACAAGCCGGATTTGAGCGGAATGGCTTTCCATTGCTGAGGAAGGAATCACAGAGATCTTTCGGGACCAAGTCACGGACAAATCCATGAGACGTCGCAAATCTTGCTGATTGTCGAATGTGATAATGCTCGAGTTAATCTGGGACCCTGTTTATCAATTGTCAGTGGGTTTCAAAAAAAAAAAAAAAAAAAACGTGATCAAAAACATGATTTGAAATTTAGCGAAATTTAGCGAGCTCACCCTCAACAAAGTCAACAACCAGGCGAGTGGTTATGGAATCAAAAGTCCGCCCCGCGCACTCGATTATATTATCAGAAGTAGGAATTACGCTACTAGAAAGAGATAAAATTGTCTTGGTGGATTCCTTGGACCCTGTAAGTATTGCCGTTGCCAGATGTAGGCCGGTCTTCTGCCCAGTCGTGTTGCTGCCATCACTTGTTGATCGCCCAAGAACGAAGAGAAGTTTTTCAATAGTCCATCCTGAATCCAACAGCATCGTCCAATTCCTCATATGAGCAAGTGTTGTTGTGGGGCTTGCCAAGGGATCTTCATTTGCGAAGAAGACGTCGAAGAAGGCCACGCACTGTTTGGGGGGGACTGAAAGCATACGACAAATAGTGACATATCGATATAAAACAGAAAAGGTTTCGATATTCAAATCGCCACTTGTGAGATTCGTGGCTTGAAGGAGATCTTGGAAGTATTCAACACGCCATTTGAGACTTGCACAGATATTCGCACCGCATTCTTGGATTTTATAGACCTTCCCACCAGGCTGGAAGTACGCGGAATCTTGCGGAACCGAGAATACTGGGGCCAAAGACGGGGCAAGGAACTTGCGATGAAGGAGTGATTCGTCACCAAAAGAATCAATGGGACCCCATAGGGGAATGAGGGCGGCTTGGTCTATTCCGCACAACTCGCTCAACTTCACGATCGAAGCGATCCCTTTGATCACATAGACGGAAATGAAGGGTTTCGGCTTGAATTTTGAATAGCTTTCCATTTCCCTGTTGCGTAGGCAGTGAATCGCGGCATCGAGTACTTTGGTTGACCAATTCAGCTTTGCCTTGAGGCGCAAGAAAGCTTGAAGGTTTTGGCATATTTCTACATTAAGAGGTTGAAATGGCGGGTTTGAAGCTCTTGACAATAGGCGAAGATCCGCAAGTGACTCTGTGAATTCGTTGGACCCAGAATCGTTGGTGATGACCAACTCCTGGCTGAAGAGCTGTGTCTTGACGAGGTCGAGGACTTCTTGGAATTCCATGCCAGACCTCTGCATGAGTTGGTTTTTGATTAGTGACAAGCCGCTGGCAGAGCCTAGCATGCTGTCATCGTCCTTATAACCCCATAACTGGCAAAATTCGTATTCTTGAAAGCCTGTATCAATCAAAGTATTGCTTGAGAGACCCTTGAGCATGTCGCTAAAGCCTCGTGGGAAAAAGGACTCCCCGGTGATAGCTGCAAATTCCATTTGGTGGAGGTGCAATGTTTCTGCGGCCCTCTGTCTTTCTAAGACTTGTTCCGCTCCTAAACGCAGCGACCTCCTCACTTCGTCAGTAGTCGTGGTGCCTGGTGTATTGATATTTTGCAGAAGAAGCTCTGGTGCCCTGAAAGTCTCGACGAAATCACGATGGTCTACTTGGAAACTTTGGAAGTATGAGAGCACCATGTTCCTCGCTTGATCGTATGGAAAAGAGGTAAACGGGAACCTTTGCTGTGAAATCACCCTGGAGTACACCTCATAGTCTGTGTTTCCGGGGAGACTGAGTGGTTGGGGGGAGTGGGTAGCATCTTGGGCATTGGATCCGTCAATTGTTTCCCGCGGGGGGAGATATTTGAATCGGATGAAAGATTCAAGCACCTCGTTGACAAGACTGATGTAAGGAATCAGGGTTTGTGAATTTGCACAGGTGAGTTCCAGCTTCCTGAGGTCTGGACGCCGCTGCGACAGAAGATTTAGCAAACTGTTCCGTGTTCCTGGTGAGTCGTGGTTTCGAGAAAGTTCCCCTGTTGGACTTGTACTGCTGAGCAGATTCAAAAGGTCTGCGAAGTAGGCGGACAAAGAGGTAACGGAGCAACATTCCTCGCAACTCACATCTTCTAGTCGGAAGATATCCGTGAGGTTGTTATGAGCTTGACCCATCCAAGTAGTATGGCTTGGTGTATCTTTCGTCTCGGCTTCAGAAGAGGGGTCAATCATAACCGAGTCTGCCCTTCGGGAATTCATCAAATGTAGCCAGAGTTGTTCGTTCCAGCAGTCCACACGCTCAGCACAGTCATATATTGTGAGAGACTCTTTGATACTGGTGCCCGCTGTGACTAGATCTTTTTTGAAGTTATCTTTGGACTGGACCGTGATGCTGCGGACCGAACGATAGTTGGAGTTGTAGAGACGCGCCACGTCCTCGGGGTCTTCCACAAGACTTGAAAGGATTTTCAAGGACTTGATGAATTCGATGGCGACTGAAAATTCCGTGTCTTCCAGATCCACAAAAGCCATCTTCACGAGGACCAGAAGTTCCGGCGATTGCATCTCCAGCTCTTCGTGCGCCACGGTGATGAGAATGTGCTCGACAAGTCGTCGAGGGCGGTCGGCGAGGGAGAATCTCTTCCCCTTCAACAAGGCAAGAACAGAGATCAGTGGATGATCATCCAGGAATTCGGCACGAACTTGATCTAGCTTCACGATTGTCAAATTGGTCGGCGTGAAGTTATACGGAAAGTCGGCGGGATTGGCAGTCAACTGAGGATCCAGCACGGTGCGGGGGAACAGCAAGGATACAAGCCCCTCGAGTGTATAGGTAGAAGGACTTAGGAGGGTTAAGAGGCGACCACAGACATATTCCTCGTCGTCGAAGTAATGCAACAGGGATCTTGCGAAAGTCATAACCGCAATGGTTTTTGGAGGCACATGACCGCTTTCGAGGAACCAACCGATGGCTGATTGAGGATCTCCTGGCCAAAGGGCACTGGCATGCGTGAGACGTTCTCGTAAATTGGCTGGAAGAAGGCTATGGTCTATGGCCTCAATGAAAGACAACATGATGGATGTGTTTTTGGTTGTTCGAGTGGTGTTGAAGCTTCAAAATTCAGAAGCGAAATTCAGAATAGACTCACTGAACCGAAGCGAGGAAGTGGAATTTCCATCTTCGACTACTAATAGTCCTTTTACCGCTATGCTGGATGTTAAATTGTGTGTGGTTGTACCCTCGTGATCCCTCCTGTTTTAGATGGGGATGGGACCTGCAGGCAGAGGCAGGTAACCTTAGGTACCGTAGTACAAGGGAATGTGTACCATCAGGGCGTCGCTTGCAACATATGGATGGCTCAATCGGGTGAGGCTATTGTTGGGGCTTTTCACACGAGAGGCTGTGACTGCTATGTCGTGAGTCGTGAGTCGTGATGAATTTTGTTGGGGTTCTCAGGACGAGCATTTCAATGCTGTGACACGTGTCTGGTAACCTTAGATCTGGCTTCAGTATTACAGTAGTCCAGCTGCGTGGGAAAATGTATATTTGCTTTTTATCCGGTTCTCTTGCCTTGCCGGTCGAAAAGCCATACGAGGCATTTTCCATTCTGGTGTGGATTGAGTTAGTATTGATTGTGACATATTTTGGGACAGGATTCCGCCAGTAGGTTACTCGCTCAACTTTTCAATACCTTCCAAATACACAAGTCATCCATCACCTTACTTCTCGGCATGATTCTCATTGATTCTCGCGCCACCGAGTGACATTGCATATATTCCTTTTCTTGTCCTTGTATCATTATAGCCGGATAACCGGCGGAAGCTGCTACGCACAAGCTTCTTTGCTGATGTCTTTCCCGAATTACCGATGTTTACAATATACAAGAATAGTATAGAAAACAAGTCCACCTCCAGCTACCATTGCCTGGTTCTCTCTGCATCCGACCAACTTCACCTGCAATATATTACAATGTGGGCAAGCTCCTCACAAGCTTCAGCCTTGCAGGCAACCAGAGGAGTGACAGCAATCTCTGATGATGGTTTGCAGCGTTACGACCAAGTGTGCGCCATCTCGCAAGCTGCCATCAATAGAGGCTTTATCAAGCTTTTCGAAGATCAGCCACTCGCATCACGATCAGTCCATTGGAACAATCAAAACGTTTTTGATGGCCAGTTAGTGGCTACCATGCTGCCACCCCAAATAGGTCAGTGACTACTACATGATATTCCTGACCTGTTTTGCTGTCTATACGCATTGTATTTCCCTGTGGAGCATAACGTTTACATTATTGCTTTGGACGCTCGATATTGAAAGCTAATTGTGTGATTATGCAGAACTTGACGTGGAATCTGGAGATGGCGCAAAATTTACTCTTCAACTTCGCTTCGACAAAGGGAGAATCCTCTTCGGCCGGAATACATATCAAACGATTGATAACTGGGTCATCGCCTTCACTCCCCTATCCTTCGAGGACTGCCTCAACCCAAACACTGGAGATCTTGCTGCGGCAGCTACTCTAGAAGACATTGAAGAGAATGTTGATTTCAGATCCGATAATCCGACCAAGATAACTCCCGGGGAATACTCGGTTCATCGCATATTTGCTGCCATTGCGGGTGAGTCCGCTTCGTATGGATTCAAAGCAGTTAGTCCTGATACTGTCTTGTGTAGATCTCAATTGGGGGACCATTATATGGGAGCGATCATATATGACGCAACCCAGCAGGCAAAAGCTATACCTTGACGAATGGGCCCGAGATCCAGCCAATAATGCTTTGTATAATGAGGTCCAACAATGTTTGAGAGAATGGACCCTGGAAAATAGACTTGCCTCTTGTTTCACGCAAGGGATGTTGTTGAAAATCCCCAAAGTGAAAGGTTGGTTGACTGCAAAGAAATCGCGGGTGGTGCTGACATTTTCTTCAAGTTAGCAGCGGAAAGGTCACGTTAGGTAACATTGTTCTTGGAGACTGAAGATTTAGTGACACTGACCTAGAAACAAGCTGCTAGATCACTTCGGTTGCAGAATTATCCTTACATTGAAGAGGAGAGACAATTGGCTTTATCAACCGCTAAGCAGCCCATGAAGGGTAAAAATGGAAGCCCGTACAACTGCCTTTGCTTCTGTGAAGTTACCGGTAACCGGGTCGACCTTCCCGGAACCAAACTCTTACCTTTTTCTGTGAGTAAAAGTCGGGATGAATTTCGTTTGATTCAAGAAGTGATAATTCTGGCTGAAACATTTACCAGGGAAACCTAGCAGGTCCAAGTAAAGGTAACAGGGATGAGTACTTGGGGACTTTGACCCTCGACCGCCATCTTTTCCCCTGGACAAACAAACTGTGGTTGCAGTTACAAGATCTCTGTCTTGCAATGCAGACAATCCCTCTCGCCCCCGAAGCCCGAATCGGTGGGAGTTTCTTACCCTCGGGCCGCCAACTTCGTCTTCTCGGGAGCACGATGGACTTAACTGCAGGGAAACCATATCGTTGGCAAGAGCTGAAAAATGATGCTGGAACAGCCTCTCGTATTCTAGTGGCTGCTGCAAAAAGAAAGTCCAGAACCTCGTCCCTGTCAAAAATCACAATCGAAGCAGGACCACAGAGTGGCGCTTTTAAGGTCAGAGGTGAATATGGTTACAGCTTCCGAAGTGAATACTCTAGGTACTTAAAAAATTCCCTATTCCTAGTACGAAAGTTGACCGAGTCAAAGCGTTGAGATTAGTGATATTGCGTCTTGGAGCTTCAACATTATCATCAGCGGTGCCGATGATGCGGCGGGAAACCTTGCAGTTTTCAGCAATCCACTTGTCGCTTTCACAGATTGCACCACCGAAAGGGACCCGTATACAGGATCGGAGATAATCATACCCAATGATTTGTCTACCACTCTTGGCAGAAATCCGACCAATCCAACATGGCTCTTGATGCGGGCTGCGATGAAGGTCAATATCGGTAGATCGTTGGCGAGAATGTTACACAATATAACCCCATTTCACGGTATCAACAAGTTCATTCATCCAGGGAACGGCGAGTTTACATTTGGAACTACCTCGTTTGACCAAGAAATGAACCTTTTCGCAGATATTGACTTCTCGTAAGCGGAAACACCCACAAAATGCTTCCGTTTCTCACTTAGATTCTAACAATAAATAGTGCAAAGAACAGCAGAGTTAGTTGGCCTTCTCCAAAAACAACGAGACCCGAAAACAGGGTTTCTGCTGCATATATCTCCGATGTCTCCGTGACAAGCGATACCCCACATCTGACTTGGACATCTCTCGTCAACGCATACGATCCGCTGGGAGGAACTGTCAGTTTGAGTTTGACGGCTTTAAACAATTACGACGGTGCAGTTGCCTTTAAGTCTACCGACGTGGTTTTCTTAAAAATAAAAGCTTTAGAGGGCAACACCTTGTTTACTGCCGCGCCAGGGGAGTGGGAAGCGAAAAATGATACCAAAGTCAAGTCTACTGAGACATGGTCAATTGTCCTGGCAAACATCGACCAGGCTCTGGACTTGAAAACATCTTTTCACTACAATGGGCTGATGTTCAGAATTTCGCCCACAGCCCTCAGTACTGCACGTGACGGAACGAATTTGCCATCCAAATTTATAATACCATCCAAAGGCTCCTTCACTTTGGAGCTTACGGGACTAGTCCATACGAAAGACAAAGCCGGTGTTTATATTGTACAGCTAAACGAATTCTGGACGAGCGTGAGACCCAGCAAACCTCTCCAAGGACGTGCGAGCACTTTTTTGGTCTTGGAATTGAAAGCCAATGGCCAACAATCAGCCCCCTACGTTGTCACTCAAGCGGCAGCAGATGCAGTTCGTGGTGTTACTCCCCCACGATCATTTGCTGGGAATGAGGATTAAGTTTGTGTGCCTAGCATAGTGCGGGGAACTTTAAAGGCCCTCTTTTTCTTATGGCGTGTTTAATGCAGTACTTTTTTTACTAAAATGTCGCAATTGAAACTTCTCGGTATTTAACAACAAGCTTGGAGCTCAGTCCAAACTAAGTCTTGTGATTTATGTTAGCAAGTTTCATAAAAATTCAACAATTTCTTACCTTTCCAAGTATTCTTCCCAGCGATATATGACAAAATCTCAATTCAGTGGGGAACTTGTAGACGCAGCTGCACCTGGCTTGCCAACGATTCACTTCTGGTAGTAGTTCAGAGAGATCATAGCCTTAGGCTCTAGCCCGTGAAAATAATTTCAAATACAAGGAAACCGTACTAGGTTACCTCTGAACACTACATACATCTTGTAACAACAAACCTAAAACATGAACTTATGCAACCGATTCTTTAGGAAACACTTGGCACAAAAGAAACTATCGAATTCTATTGCTCTGAGCTACAGTTACCCTACGGTATCTTCCAGTCAATAGGGAACGAATATGAGGGTGCCGAGTGCTATCGACTGCTTGGCAACGAGGTGGATTGAAATATTCCAGTGCAAGTACTACATCCACACGTACGGCGTTCTCGTCTAAAGATACACCATGTGTCATGCAACCATTGCACCCCCAATATAGGGAATACAACAAAAACAGAAATGTAAATTTTGTGTCTCCCTTCTTCCCGTCGTTTGTCAAAACTCATCAATTGTTCCACCCCATTGCACTGCTTCAAATCCCGGACCATCAGGTTCGGAATCCCTTAAAGTGACCACGATCCCACTTCACTTGGCGCCTCATACCTCTCATTTTCTTCCGCAAAAACTTCTTTTAATATCTCCTCCCGTAAGCAAGGTCGACAACGAGTGATTGAACAAGAAAAATGGCGCTTTCGACTATTCAACCTATCGTTATGGGAACCATGAAAGCTGAGATGGAATCTACTACCACTGATCAGTAAGTTCATAAGCATGCGATTCAAGTCTTCCCTATTTTACACTACTCCCCCCCCCACCTCGGAAAAGAAAACACTTCGCTAATGGATATCTTCAGAGCTCTTTGGCTACAGAGTAAGCTTTTTCATTAGTGAAATTGCCCCTCTAGACTGTTCGACGCTAAATGCCATTTGTTATAGATTGGGAGGCAAAGAAATGGTCTGAGGTGGATGACAATGGCGTTTCGTAAGTTTTTGATTTCTCAAAAAAATAGAGCCTTTAGACATGAAACAGGAGGTGAAAGATCCTAGTCAAGCTAAAATTATTCACTTCTCTGGCTACCTGCACCTTTTAACTCACGGTCATCTTTGAATGTAGATTTACTTGTGCTGTTCTATTTCCATCTATATCACGGGTCTTGTTATTGACTATACATACTTTGAGCACGGGTCTTCTTAGGATATTGGAAGCTTGTATGCTTCTATTACCTATCCCTCCAATGGAAAACTGGCTAATTTGCTTGATACTCAGTGGCATGGTTTTTATTCACGGTACGGGAAATCCTTCAGCTTTGTGCGGTCACAAAACACTAATATATATATAGATCCTGTCGTCGTATCCGTCTCAGACAACAAAGTTCACTGTTTCGCCGTGTAAAACGCCTTCTCCGATATCCCATAGAAGAATCTTCTATTAACATTTTGTTGTAGTGCTCCTGATGGCTATCTACATCACAAAAGATTTATTCCTTCAACAGGATGGTCCGACTGGGTCTCTTTGGGCAAGCGGAGTAATTGTGCCCCGATTGCTATAAATTATACTGGTGACAAGGTGGCTGTTTTCTTCGTTGGCTACGATAATCTCGCTTATGGGGGGCTGTCGACTTCTGAGTATACTTTTTCTCTCACCAGGACTAATGTTTTCAAAGCTAATAATTGAATAAGTACAACGTTCACCTGGAAGGCTGTTGGTGACGGAATCAAAAAGATGTAAGTTAGATTTTTTGAATTACCTTTCGAGACAAAATGGATAAATATCACTGACGAACAAACAGAAGAGAAGGTTCCCTCTCAGCTTGCGTTGACGATGGTTGGCTCGTTCTAGTTGCTGTTGAGCTTTTTAATGGTCAGGTTACACATACTTGGGCAAATTCGTCGCTACTCTGGCACACTGGATGGGACGGTTGGGCTGGTTTTTGCTTGAGCACCCCCGTCATCGTATCCTGCAAGCCAAAGTGTCGCGATATATTCATAATTGGCGAAAGTCGCAACTTGTTACGAATGACATTGCGATACGGAGCGTCAGGATGGAGTGGATGGCAAAACTGCGGAGGACAGTATGCCTACGAGGTGAGAGACTTTCCTCTACCTAAGCATGTCTCCGCTCACTATATAATACAGCCCACGGCCGTCTCAGTCTCACCGGGACGTATCGATGTGTTTGGGATAGGCCTTGATGGGCAGCTGTATCAGACTGCCATTACTCTATCGGGAATGGAGATCGGATCAACACCAACAACTGTTGTTGGGGGAATTTCTATCTCTTCTCCTAAAATTTCAATTACCTCGCCAGGTGTTTTCTCGGTTACTACTAAGAAAGCGAAAGGTGTATATCAACAAAAGTTGTAAGTTTGTTTCCCTACGGCTTTAGAACATTCAACTAAGTGTAATAGTTACGAGTCGTCTAGCGGAGTGTGGACACCACAGGATGGGATGACGGTCGTCTTATAATAGAGGAGGGGGAAGAGAGGAGGCTATGTAGAATAGGTAGTTTTTTGTTTTAAATTCAGAGTAGTTAAATTATTATTCTATAATAAATGAAAGGGGAATATAAGGTGAGGGTCAGGATGGGATTTGGGATTTAAGGTATGTTTTCTATCTAAAATTAGTTAGAAGTAATGCTACACTTATTTATATTATAGTATAGGCGTTGTGGTAGGAGATATAGTTGATTAAAGGTAGGTGTTGTGGTGTAGTACTTCCCGATTTAGCGAGAAGTCTAGGTACTGCCAGTAGGTCACCGCCTACTGAATCGAGGTTATTTAGACAACATAGCTACGATACAGATTACAAGTACCCTTTAAGGGAACTTATAAATATTTATATATATTAGTAACTATATTAAGTCTAATAACTAAATCAAGATAAATTTTCATAGTAAAGTAAAGAGGTAGTAGAGTATATTAGGATTATTATCTTATGGTCTAGGGCTCGCTTAGGTTACTACATTGAGGTTTTTCGGATAAACCTATGCTTCCCCTGAACTGTCCCTCGATTATCCCAACCTATAAGCGTATAGCCTACACGATCAAAATACCACGAAAACACAATGCCTCCTAAGAATCCTAGCGGCCGGCCTAAGAAATATGCAACGAAAGCGGAGGCTAGAGCGGCGGATTTAGAGAAGAGATAGTACCGCCGTCAATAGGCGCGTCTTCTAGTTAGCCTAGCAGATTTCATCGCATTCGAGCCCCCTTACCTAGACGTACTAACTAACACTCCTCCTAGTAGACTTTAAACAAGTTCTAATATTCGAATACCTATAGACAGCAACGTCTAGTCAAGCAAGGTTCTACAAAACCTACGACCGATTTCCCCACCACTGACTCAATTACCTCTAATTAATAAAGATGCTAAAGTCACCGCATAGATCAAGTAGATCTAAATAGACGAACAAGAGGAGAATCTTAAGAGAGACAAATATAAGGTAGAGATTGTAGAAATTCTAATTAGATTATAGTCGGCCAACGCAGCTAAGGAGGCGAGAACTAGTAGGAGATCAGGATTACTAGAAAAGTAACTAATAGAGGGTTTAAATACAGCGGGCGAAGGAGAGGGAGCCTGTAATAAGGAGCTATAGCGTTCTTACTCTTTATAAATTGTTTCTATAGATAAGCTAATTATAACGTAGGACGACAATAGTATTACTACGTTAAATATATCTAATAGACTAGTAAGTATTTAAAGATCCCTAGAGAACATAGTACTATTATAGACACTAACTTAGTATAAGTTACCTCCTCTACTATTATTAAATAGAACTAGTAAAGGAAGTACTAGTAGACGGAGTACTTTATTCCTTGTTTAGAAGAATAACCTTTTATTATAGATAAAGCCTCTAGTAACAAGATTACCTATAAATAGTATATCTACTCCTCTAGCTATAGAGAGGCCTTCTAGCGATGCTTTACCTTTACTCTTCCGTCGAATTAGAAGTTTTATACTATCTTTACCTACCTAACTAGTAATTTAGACAATACTAGATTCTACTACCTCTATATCTATCCTAGTATCTACTCTAGTAGTAACAGATTCCCTAGCGCTAATAATTCTCTAATATATAACAGCTTCTCTAGTATTAAGAGCCTCTCTAAACGTGATAGCATCTCTAGCCCCTACTAAGCGAACTGCCTTTAAGCTAGCTAAGTAGCTTTAGAATTTTTAAGAGTGTATATATAAGTAGTACTATAAGGTAGACTAATTATATTAAGAGTACTATTAACGTCTAGATGTTTATTCTAAGTACTCGTCTCTTTAATAGATTAGTAATATCCTACGTAGAAATTATCAAGATATACCTCTTCTAGATGTCCTTAGTAATACTAAGTTAATAAAGCTAATAGACTTTAGCGGCCTAGACTACTAAGCAGCCTTTAAAGGCGCTAGTATATTAGCTACCCTCGAAGACGTCGGAACCTATAATAAAAAGCTACCTATAAATCTATACTTATTATAACATTATACTACTAGTAGAAAGAACTGTTATACTAAGGTATTATTTAATATTAATAGTACCTACTACTTCTCTACTAGTCTAGCTATTACCTGTTAGAGAATTAATTAGTTTCCTAAAGTATATCTCTTTCTTAACCTTAGTATAGATATTTACTTTAGCTTAAAAGTCTCTTTATATAATAAGCGCGAGGTATTAACTTAGAAATTTACCTCTTTTTATAAGATCCTCTATTACTACTTTAGCTCTATAATTAGTATAGAGAGTCTTCTTATCTTTGTCTTCTTCTCTACGCTCTATATCGAGAGCGACTATAAGTATTTAATATACCTTAGTAAGTAGAACTAAGAGCTATAGTATAATAAGATTCTAAGTTCTACTATCTATAAGACTATCTAATCCTCTAATATTCTATAATATTACCTAGCTACTACCTATATCGCTAATATAGATTTAACTATATTGTCTATAGAGGGCCTTACTTAGAAATACTCTTCGCGAGAACAGCTTCTAAAGTACGCTTTATAACCTTAGTACCTCGATACTCTTTAGAGCTTTATACTTAAGACTATCGCCGAGAACCCTAGCTATTATCGATTTCAAGGGGCCACTCTCTTTATATATGTAAAAAACACTAAACTAGAATCTATAGATGTAACTAGTAACCTGACTATAGCTTATAGAGGCTAGGAACATTCCTAGTCTTAGGTAGCTAACCTACAGTTCTATAATAAAGATTATACATTTGTTAATCTTATAAAGTAGACTACTTTAGAAGATAGTACTCTACTATACAACTACATCCTAGAAAATCATAAGGTAGAGGTGTTCTTATAGAGGAAGTGTTACTTAGATATATATATAGAGACGTAGACTGTTCTTAACACTAATAGAAGTATAGCTAAGGGGAAACCTAAATATATAATATATCTCTAGGTAATAATATAGAACATAATAGGCTAGACCTTCTTTATAGCGCTATAGAGAGAAGAGAGCTAAGATAGATTAATATACTCTTAGTTCTATACCTTAATTAAGACTCTATTTAATATATCGAAAGTATATATCTTTAATAATAAGTCTCTTAAGAATTTAGTCTTAGACTCTAGATATATCTAGTTACTCTAGTAGAAGGGTAGAGGTATTACCTTTTTAAAAGGTGTCTATAAGTTTAGCTATCTCTATAGTAAGAAACACGCTTATACTAACCTAGTTAATAACTAATAGAGGTTGTATAACATCTAAGAAGAATACTACATCTCTCTAACGATGATAGAGGAGATTGCTTAGTAGTAGTGCTAATAGGATCTATATAACAATAAGATTAATACTACCCTGTCTCTACTCCCTTATTATATTGTCTCTACGAAAGAGCTTCTTAGCTTTCTCTATACCTAGATTAATAAATACTGTTTCCTCTTTAAGCACGTTCTTATATATACTACTATAATATATTTACTACTAGAAACGATTATTATAGTAACTACGTTAAGAGTACTCTAGTTTTACTATAGTAGTAACCTAATCTAGTGTAAATCGCTTCTATATAAGGATCGCTAGGAGAGTCTCTAGAATAAGAAGCCGGTTGTAAAAGAAGGTCTAGAGATATAGAAGACTATAGAACGATGTAGACTTAGCTAGTTCTTACTTAAGATTAATTAGGCGACATAGCGGTTTATACTACTATATAGAGAGAACATTCTAGTAGGGAATGTACTAATGTATAAGGAGTATAGACGACGGTAGTAAGTAGTTAAAGACCTCTAGAACGTCTATATTTGGTTTAATTAGGCCGAGTCTTAGTATAATTAGTATGATATATACTATAGTATAGCTCTCCTAGACAAGTAGCTTAAATATCTCTACGCTTTAAACCTTAAATAGTTTAATATAGATATATAGAAGGCTATACTTAAATTCTATAAGCGATCTTCTAAATTAACGTCTAATGTAATTAAGTAGAAGGGAGACATCTAGTTTTATTAGAGCTATATAAAGTAGATGTTTTCTATTAATAGGATCGTTGGTTTATCTTATTTTATAACTAGGAATAAAATATAGTTTAAGAGAGTAACTAATCTTCTTAACTTCTTGTTTCTCTAGAAAGATAGTAAGGAACGCTATAGCTAGAGTAATAAGCTATACTAAGCTATTCTATAGAAGAGCTTTAAGTTAGTTAAGTAACGTCTAGGATATAGACGTGTAGACAAGTAGTTAGATAAGTTCTTTTACCTTATTCGTCTAACGTATTAGGTTCTCCTATACCTATCGTATTCTACCTTTATTATATTAACGAAGACTAACTGTAATTAAGGTCTAAAGGGACAGATGATATAGTTTTCGGCTGTGTATACTAATCCTAAGAAAGTAGAGCTTTCTTTCTATTCTCATCCTATTATACTCTATAGTATTCTATAGAATACACGTCGATAGACATTTAACGACAGTTAGCATTAGAATATATAGGATACCTTCTAACTTATTAGTGTATATAGTACTTAAGGACTTAAGGTGTATAGACAAGAAAAGACTAAAGAGTTTTAGGTAGCTAGGAAAAGGAGTATTAGGTCGAAAGGGTTTATCTCTATGTAGAAGTAGACGTAGCTACTAAGGCTAAAGATGTTAGAGTAGACTAAGAACAAGAGCTTAGATAAACTAGAGGACCTAATAGGTAGGTTCAGCCGTGAGTACGCTGATAATAGTATTTAAGATGATGGTTTAGATATTAGTAGTAATAACCCTAGGCTAGAGGTTAGAGTTAATAAGCGTGATAGCTATTAGTCTTAATCGTCTAAAACTTCTAGAGCTATTATAGCTACTTTTACCTGAAAATCTAATAATAGAAGACATCGAGGTAGTAAGTAGAATGAAAGCTTCACAGCTATAATAGTTAGTAGTAGTAGCGTTTTTATACTATTAGGCAGCGAAAGGTAGATGTTAAGAACTAATTATTATAGAACTAGAGTAGAGTTATAGAATATACTTTATTCTTAGGTTTAATATAATATTAGGATATCTACTATAGTATAAATAAGAGTAAAGTTAATAAGATTATAGAGAGAGTAGTTTAGTCTTCTACTAGCTTTTATTACTTAACTTAGACTAAGTAAGCTTGATTTACGTTATATACCTAGCTAATATTAACTCTTAAGTTAATATATCCTTAGTATTAAATACTTTAGCTATATAAATTAGTACTAAGGTGCTTTGTCGTTTAGTATTAGAGCCTAATACCGTTAGTATAGTTACGTAAGAGCGGGTTGTACACGCGAACTATTAGAACTAATCATTCTATAGTAATAGTAGAACTAATTATTATAAGGTAATTATAAATATATTAGAGGATTTATAATCTACCTATTTAATAAGCCTCTTCTGAACAGATATATATATATAGCTCTATAATAGCTAGAAATAAATAATATAATCTACTTCTCTTATCTATATAATTATCTAATCTATTACTATAATTACTCTACTTAATTACCTTATTTCCTAACAGGTTATAAGCTTAGTAAGCTCTATATCTACTATAATATCGCTTCTAAGACTGAGTTTATTACTATTAAGAAGGGTAATATCGCTCTTCTTAATAGAGATAACTATAGAGTATAGAGTACTAATATCTAAGGCAAGCTTACTAGCGTATCTGTCTAGAGTATTATAGATAGAAGTGAACTAGAGTCTATAGTAGCTGCCGATCGCAGGTTATAGTAAGAAAGAAAACACTCTATAATAAGGATACTTATAGCTTTAATTCTAGTTAATTAATTCTAGAGTAATATCGAGGAAGCTACTCTATAGTAAGATTCTACTACTATTTAGAACGCGATAAAGAAGTATAATCGAGCTAGAGATAAGATGTTCTCTAATACTATATAAAGCTACTTTTATAAGCTTAAATAGAACTCTATAAAGAAGACTATATAAGCCTTTATTATAATACTTCGTTAGTACTAGCTTTAACTAAAGAACTCTCTTATACTAATTACTAATAATACTCTCCTTATAGCTCTTCTTAAAACCTAAGCCTTTATAAATATAAAGCTTAACTATAAGTAAAACGAATATAATCTCGAACGAATAATTACTATATTATAGTAAACCTCTCTTTTATAGAACTAATCTACCTAGCCTTTAGAGTATTATAAGTAGAGGAATTACAAAAGAGGATCGCTCTAACTAATACTCTATTAACTATAAGAATTCTAAACTAAGAAGAGAAGAAGGTTAAGGTTAAGCCTTAACTATATATTATAGATAAGTAGCCTATATACCTACTAGCTATAAATTACATCTAAGGCTATAAATTACCTTCTAGCTATAAATTATATAAATTTAATAGATTTTCGCTCTAGGCCTTTAGGCTCGCTTAGACTAAGAAAGTAAGACAAGTTATAGTCTATAATAATAAATATAAGAATAGAGACTAGTCTAAACTAGACTACTCTTATATAATATAAATATTATATTCTAAATCTATTAATAAATAAACTAATTATATCTAGATATTATATTTATATATAGATATCTTATCTAATCTAATCTAGTAACTAAATTAGAGTCGGATATAAAATTTATATATAAAAACTATATCTAGCTAAATTTTCCTTAGAAGGCTTATCTATTAAAATTCGATTTTCTAAGATTAAATAGAGTAAATAGGTTCTATAGTATACTAGTAATATACTTATACTCTATATAAGAGAATAAAGTTTAATTCTTTATAAAGCTTATAGAAATTTCTAAATTTAAAGACTTTAGTCTTAAATATAGAAATTTCTTTTATTAAGGTT